>SDVV010000852.1:0-28392 GCA_016164225.1 Gammarus roeselii
TATCTGTTTAAATGGCAAACATATCCTATGAGATTCAAACAAATTTAGTATGGAAAATATAACAGTATGCTTAGCTTGTAGCCTTCTGAGAAACTGAAAGATGAAAGACAATCTATTTATCCCTCATCTATACCGAAAAGACGTGCGCTGAATTATGTATTGAAATGTTATCGGAGGAATTTTTTTCCATATTTCGTACGACTACTTAAAATCTCCAAAAAAAATACCATGTTTCCATCACCAGAAGAGTCTCGATGCCCTTTTCTAGAACAGAATTGAGTAGTCTCCGTAAATAAAAATCACCTAGCTGACTTACCATTTTGGGGAACGGTTCAAACAACGGAAATTTTCACTAGTATAAATTTAGGTAGGAAAAAAATTGTGTTTAAAGCTGGCCAGCGAACTTTGACATGGTCTGTACATCAACAAATTCGTAGGGGGAACTTTGAAAATAGAACATAATAAAGCCAGCACTTATTGAAATGTTCACATTGGTAGCCAGTTGCAGTTATTTTCCACATGAAATAGTTTTCAAATTTCTGTCGAAGGGAAATGCCGAAGACGCTTTCAGGTATACCTTTTCGTTTAGTGAAGTAAAATGTAAACAACGACAAAACCAAACGTAGCTAGACTATTTACTAAATGGTAAATTTCAAGGGAAGATGCTACACATGCTTCCTCTGTGTATTATCCATAGTCATAATGTTTTTCAGGATATGATATATCCTCTGATCTAATACATGATTTTCATAAGTAAGTTACCAGATTTAATGGTGAAAAAAAGGTATAAATAAGTCGTATACACATTCCACTGCCACCAATCGAAATCTAAAATCAAGAGTTTGAGGTGAACTGACTGTGAAAAATGACATCTTATAGGTGTTGCCCTTATCAGCAATGCACGAACGAACTCGTACAAGGGCATTGCATTGCCCATCACGGGACGTAGCATTTAGCCTAAATGGTGCCAAGTTTCTTAAATAAAGCCACAATGAGTCGAATACTGCGTGGTGTGGGGACATTTATGTTAACACAAATCCGTCATTTGTCGTGAACTCATATTTTGCAACATGAAGTACAATGGCCGCACAAGCCGGCCGCACAAGCCAGCTGCTGACAGAAAATGAGCTGTCACGAATACATTTCAGTCTCTCGCTTCGCTAATTCAAACGGCGTAATTGAATATTACGTTTTGTATTTTAGACAATGGAATTGGAAACCCATTGCTAGAAGATAGAAATTAAAAATCAAATGATAATAATAATTCTGAAAACCCTTTGTGTTGCTAATAGGCAACATGTTTTCAAGATAAAGTTCAACATCATGAGTTCGCTGCTTAGTCAAAAATTTCTCCACTGTTTCGGAAAAGACAATGAAGAAGATTACGGCTTTAAATATTTGACAATGTTTATTATGTATGATACGAAATTAATTTCCTGAATACGACCCTTCCATCGACATGAACTTAAATTTCGTAGGAACTTTTAGCTTTTGTGTATTTCGTCCGACAGTATGGACGTCACACACAAAAGAGAGGCCCAAACCTAAACAAACGTTCATCCTTCCAACTTTGAACTTACCATAGCGAGCAAAAATTCGTTCATGGTTAGTCTGTAACCGGAAAAACAAATTCGACTCTCCCCACGTGGAATTTAACTTGATATAAAAATTTCTTACAGTACCATGTGTGGACAAAGCCTCTTAATGGCTAATATTAAGCAAAATCCCGATGAGTTCATATATAGAACGGAAAATGGACATTGAAGATTTCACTTAGTTTCAAATCATAAACGAATTTTCGCTCGCTACTGTGCATTGAACAGCTTTTGGTATTTACGCTTGTGCTATAATGAGCTAACCAGCTCAGTACTTGATATCTATATTGTATACCAAACTTGAAACACTTTCATTGCATCTTACAGATATTTTCACCGAGTCAAATTCCCATTGGAGGATGCTATTGTGCTCCATTCATGAAAACATTTGTGTCAAACAACTAATGAGATTACTAAGAGAGCAGAGATTGATAAATTAGCTTTGGAAATGAAATGAGCAATAACAACACAAAAATATTTAAATTATCTGTGATATCATCATCGGCAAATTTCATAGTCCATAGTCAAGAATCGAACCCGCGGTCGCTGGTCTGCAAAACCAGCACGCTGTGCAATAGGATATTCAACATAACAAAGTTGTGATTCAAGATTTCGTGCACATCGTACAGTTTAGGCGAGAATAACACGATCATCTGTTATAACAGTAATTGAGATAAGCCTACCAACGAAATTGTTGGTATTTTAATGCAGTGACACAGTGGATCGTGTAAGTCTAGATTAAACTGTACAATGTGGACGAAATTTTGAATCACAACTTTGGTTGAACTGGATGACCTATTGCACAGCGTGCTGGTCTTGAATACCAGCGAGCACGTATTCGATTTCCGATTATGGACTAAAGGTTTTCCGACGATGTGTTCACTGATAATTTTGAAAAAAAAATCCCAATGAAATTGTTTGCATATCCTCTCTGTAACACACAAATATCTACGTTCCCGCAATAACGAATAATGTAGATGGGGATTCGATGTCCCCAGCACTGACAGCAAAGCTACACTCAAACGTATTGTTGCGCATCTAGTAGTAGTAGTAGTAGGAAAACTCCGTGCTATCAGTATTACAAAATGAAATCAGCAGTGCATTTAGTGGCGCCTAGATAAGGTGCCCATCGTTCATGGGCTGTCGAAAGCTGAAGACTTCAGCGGATGTGGTTGTCACCCTGGTGGCAATTGTCCTAACATCACATTTTGTTAATAAGGGAGTGCATAAATCTCCCAGTGGATGGCCGAGGAGGTTTTTAAATGTGTTCACTATATCACTGTTGACCACATAAAGTGGTAAGCAGTTCCAAATTGTTGGTATCTTGAGTGAAAAGAAGTGGTCGACCACTCATGTTCTCAATCCTTTTAGCTGCCGTTTTTGTCCAATATTTCTGTTCCTTGTGTTATAATCTCTGTCAAGGAGGCCTTCAGTGCTAGGAACCCATTTATGTAATTGAAAGTTTCTATCAACTGACCTCTAAGGTGTCACTTTTCGAGTGAAGTCAGTTTAAGTTCGTCGAGTCTTTGCTGATATATCATGTTTATCAGTTCCGGAATCATGTTTGTTGCTCGGTGATGAAAACGTTTCACGGTTCATTTTGTTAATATTGCCTCTTAGGTGAGGGAACCAAAGTTGTACTGCAAATTCCATGTGAGACCTAACGAGCGAATTATGGAGGCACAATGTCCCTGGTCTTATAGTGAAAGTTTCTGGACATCCAAGGACTCTATTGCCTTTCTCATAGTTAGCTTCCACTTGGTTTTCCCACATGAGATCTTTGGTGAGTATTATTCCAAGGTCTCGGCTCGGTGTTGGCTGACTCAGTCATATACTGGTCTACAATCGCGTAAGCAGAATTTTGGTTAGGTGTTCCGATGTGCATAACATTGCATTTTTCAATACTATAGTTCATTTGCCACTTATCAGACCAGTCTACTATTTTTGTTAAGATCTCTTTGGATATTTATGCGATTTTCTCACAGGCTGCTTTGTGGCAGAATTTTGGGTCGTCAGCAAATTTTGTTAACTTGATGACGATGTCGGAGTCGGGGTCATTGATATAGATTAGAAAGAGAATGACACAAGAACACTGCCCTGGGGTAGTCCTGATGTTACCGTAGCCCACAGACTTTTTCCTTACTTGACACAGACCCGTTGCTTACGGCTCGTGAGCAAACTTCGGAGCCACCTGTCCAAGTTTCCAGCTATGCCAAATACATCAACTTGTCTCAGTCTGTATTCATGGGGGACTTTATCAAACTCTGTTTGAAAGTCAAGAAAATCAAGGGCGAACGATTTGGTTTTATCGTATATCTCGGTGATCTTATTGAAAAAGTCCAGGGAATAGGACAGGCAGCTAGGTCTACTTCTGAAACCGTGTTGGGTTTCCTTGATGAGGTGGTTTCTATCGAGGTGACAAGATATACTTGTTTTTATTATTCATTCCTAGGTATGGACAACTACAGATGTAGGACTGATTGATCTATAGTTTCTGGCTCTGGCCTACTTCCTTTCTTGAATGTGATGTTTGCTCTTTTTTCCAATCTTCTGGAATAATTCCAGTAGTCATAGACCGGTTAAAGACATCTGTCAGTGGACCACTTATGATTTCGGAGAGGTTCCGTAACATTCTCAGATGCAGGTCATCTGGTCCTGTAGATTTGTAACTATTTCTTTTGCTTAGGTGTTCCTCCACTTCACCAACGAGGAAGTGGATATTTTCCAAGCAGTAAAGACGGTTCCAAAATCTGTGAAGACTGTTACAAAATAGTCGTTGAGTACCATAGACATTTCTGTATCGGATGATTTGAGATCTCCGCACTATTTAGTATCAAGCAACATCTTTTTCCTTGTTTCTCATGGCACTTCTGATCATTCTCTTCACTCTTTTACCAGCCCGCTCATGCGCTTGTTCTGACTCTTGAGTAGGATTAGTTTTGTGGACTTAGTACAATGTCTGTCGGTGATCAATTACTTCATGAACTTCATTATTCAGCCAAAAGGGATTGCTTATTTTCATTTTTCTCTCCGGTATGTATCGCTTGATTGCTTGCACTACCATATCTCTAAGATACGCGAAACATTCATTAGCGGCCCTGCCATCGATTTGGCACACAGCCTTCTCAAGCATGATTTTGTGATGGCGTTCTGACTGTTTTGCTTCATATAATAACTTGAAGATGTAAAACAATGCGATAATGAGGCGTTGATGTGAATACTATGTAGGATATTTATTAGGAACATCGTCAAACTTTATTTATCCAGTTCTAAGAAGCTTCAAATGAAAATCATTCTTCACAACAGTATATCATTTCTAGCCTCAAAAAAAAAACATCTCCCCTCCATCGGTAGTTGACAACTCCAACGCCAAACGACTGCTCATTCAATCTAGCAAACCCTCTACCAGGAACCATCACCCGTCTCCTTCAGCCAGGGTCCAAAGCCTCCGCCATCGATAACTGATATTGGTGGCTGCCGCCGAGCATTGTTTGACGGGCGCATTTGGGGCAATGCGTAAATCTTTCATCCTCTCAAATGACGGATGCGAACTGGTGAGAGAACGAGATAAGCAGGGGACGCTAGATACGAAATGACCATCAAAAATACAATGATGATGTTATTACGGATAATACTATTAATATAACTGATTATACGAGAAATAATAAAACAAATAATAACAGTTAGAATAATATAGATTATAGTAATATTATTCTGATGCGCTATGATGTATAGGATTCGTACAGTTACAAAATTACAACACAAATAAAAAAATATGGAAGATCACGCATTTGTTCGCCTAATATGAATATTAATTTCATCCATTGCCTTTACTAAGACGACGAAGCATCCGCGTCACAAGTTCAGATTGCAATGAGGATCTCCTTCAAGAAGCTAATAACTCGAGTCCTTCTAGAGTGTGCCAATTTAAGAAACAGGGCTATGATGTGATAAGACTGCTATAAAAGAAATCACGGTCGCTGACGTCTATCGTGGGACCTGCTTCTGTCGTCTATAGGTACCGTTATAACTCGCCTTTCATTTTTTATGCTATATTATATGAAACTTTTCAAAGTGCATACCAATATACAAGATTTTTTGAGGGCAGAATTTTATCTCCTATACAGCAAACAAAAGTTCCGGTTTCAAATGTATTTTGCCATTTTGTTTGCTCCGCAACATCTTTGTCATCATTGCGATATGTGGTTATGTTTGGGAAAAATTGTGAGTCGATAAGTTCGGGCCTGTTGGTAAACTTTTGTCCCGTATTCCTAAAATTTAAACTCTCATTCCATAATGGCCAAAGTCCACCAATCACGGATCGACCGTCAGAACTTTCTTCTCTCGCCGCCTCTGCTTCCATTTGTTGCAGGGACGAGTCTTCAGTCATCAGTACGTCATTTTGGCAAGAGATTGTGCGCCGTGATCCCAGCAGTCATCAGCACGCCGGATTGGAGGTTGCACGTGCGCCATGGTCCAGGGATAGTCCCAATAGTCAACAGTTCTACGCGCTGTGTTAGCATAGGCACATGCACCGTGAGTCGCGACGCATCCCACCCGATGGCGAGACTCTAACTGCTGTCCCCGATTGTTGGACGTCTTCGTGTACCTGGTCATCGGTCTGCTTCTGCTGATCCGGCTGAGACTTGCTGGCATAACAAGGAACGTCCAGGAAACTGGTCCAGTAGTGCAGCCGGTGGCGGTCTTCTTTTTACCTACCTTTTTATAAATGAACATGGAGTAATATTCCTAGAAGAGGGGCCATCGAGTGTGACGGTCGTCCGAGCGTGCCGTGTGGGCGTACACCTACCGGTCTGAACGCATCAGCAGCGTCACTAAGTTGGATCTAAAATGGTGAGGATGAGAGTTGTGTTCATTGCCCGATTCAGATAACTGTTGTCATTTATTCGGGTAGTTTCCGTTTGAAGTTTCGTACACTTTACCTTTATTAAATAAAACCAATAACCGGATAACACATTGAGTGTCATACAGATGGCGTACGTTGAGGCAACCCCAATTGTGTAATATCTTTAATATTTAAAACCCAATGATATTTTCTATATTTATACCCAAATATATTTTCTATATTCAAACCCAATTATATTTTTTACATTTAAAACCAATGATATTTTCTATATTTAAACCCAATGATATTTTCTATATTTAAACCCAATGATATTTTTCTATATTCAAACCCAAAGATATTTTATTTATTTAAACCCAATGATTTTTATATCGAAACCCAGTTGTTTTTCTACATTTGAACTCAAAGATATTTCTATATCTGTGCCTATCGAGGTTTCCATACCTGTCTTTGTATATTTATACACCAAATTTCTTTGACCTTAATTCAGCTTTGGAACCAAATGGTCTTGTGACGTAGTCATCCCTCAATCAACCAAAGTTTGGTACCAAAGGCCAGGTCAGGTTAAATTGCAAGTTATTCTTCCCTAATTTGATACTGCAACTTGATACCATTTATGATAGCTCAAATTTCGGATATTGGCTGTAACACGGGACCAGCCCGGACGAGTGCGCATCCACCACCTTCAGATGGATGGTGGAGTCCGAGCAGTGATGACACTTCATAATTGTATTTACTCCGCCATAACACGGAAGTCATTAATTGATATAACTATTAATTGGTATAAAGTTAAAGTTATATTTTTCATAGTTTAATAAATTTACGTTTGTACTCGATTGTCACTGGTTTCTTATATCTTTGAATATAAATTTATTTGTTGCAGGTGTTGATGTGCCCAAGATATTGTAATTCTCTCTGCCGAGAGCTAGTAATTAAAACGCTTTGGTATAACTGCCATACTCACAGTCTTTGTATTGTTTCATACAATATCATGTGGCTCATCAAAATTACTGCACACATCACGAAGTCTTTGTAGTTATGCAGGATAGGTGCTTGCAACGCCACATAGTCTGTATTACAAAAATTAAAGACACAAAAATTGCTATTACGTTATATTTTGATTTTCGCCTCTTAAAGGTAGTTCAACAATCGATGTAAACGTTACACGACAACAGCGCCGGCTGACGTCCCTGCACAATTCCCTTCATGTAATGATACGTAGGCCTTCTTAACAACTCAATACGCAAGACATTTATGTTCTCTGCAATGAATACAAGGGATTTCACAGTATGTGAAAAATACCGTACAGTACAGTAAAATACCTTTCTGAACGAAATCGAAAGATATACTCTCTCAAAAGCCATCTTTGCGCCTGAAAAGCAAGGAAGATAGGTCAGTCCATGCTTCCGTAGTACTCAATTGTTTGTTTAAATGCTTACTAAAGGATTACAATTTAGATAGGTGTAATGACAGGTTAAAAAAATGGCAGAAATTTCACAAAACACAAATAATGAATACCAGGTCTTCGTCTGGGCGAACTGTTTTGGGGACACCATTTGCTACTCATGTGTACTTCATTTCAATTATAAGTAGATTTACTTAATAAATTCACCTCAACATTCCGACAATCAATAGATTTTGTTGGAGGACAATCTTTATTCTCAATGGTTCAATAAGTCATGACGAAAGCGAGCGCCACATTGAACTGTTGATGTATAGACAATTGAGTAGCATTCATTGGTCAACTGTCGTTCAAGTAATCGTGATACTTCATTGTTCAGATGTCCCACACCGGAATTGTTTATTACATTTATTCATGCAATGTTTAACACGTGAGTCACAAATTTTGAAACTAATTAGAAAGTTAACATGATATTGTATGTTCTCAGGACAAAAAACATTTATATGAGTCATTTAAATTTGTTTGATAGTGGAACAGGTTCCTAAGAAGTAGGAGAAAATATTAATGGCAAGAACAGAATATGAAACGATTTGCAATAACAAAAAAAAGTAATGGAATGACACAAACTAGTAACAAATTGGTGACATCGTAGATTGCACAAAGGAAGTCGATTGCGATTCAAGGTACTTTGTACGAACAAGTTCAAACGAATGTAATTTTAACTTACGCTTTGAGGTACCTATGCTGCTACTCTTTCTTAAATCTGTTAATACAAGTTAATACAAATATCACAATGTCAGTGACATGACTCTCTTTGAGTCCAAACTGACTGTTCGCGGTAGACAAAATTGTTTGTAACCTCAGGAATAACCTTCCCATAGACCTTTGATATTGTGATTACAATAGAAATGAGGCGATAATTATGCATGTCAGAGGGTTGCTATCTCCCCTGGTAGCTTCTTGGCATGTTTGCAGCCATGCATAGACAAAGAGAACGAGCTCAGCGATAAGGCTGTGGGAGGCATCCTTGCGCACCTCATATATTATGTCAATATTTACATCAGCATTATTATCTGTGAGACATTTGCCAATGCTTCTTACCTCTGCCACCATGATAATTTCGTTAACTCCACGGGCACTGCCCACCGCGTTTTGAACCTAACCTCGATTCTCTTCCATGTCAACAGAATTCGCAATATCCTGGAAGTGCTCCCCCCAGACCCCTGCAATGTTTGCCTCTCCAGTTACGCCTGCAACCGCAAGTGGGAGCGCTTTCTTCTTATGATTAAGTGGCCTTAAATCATTTCTAAAAATCGTTACATTTACCGTCGCGCAACGTTTTTGTGAGCGCCTGCGCACGCCACTGCGGCAAATTCTATCTCAAGAACGTGAGTTCTGTTCTATCTTCATAACTTCCGCAAGACGACCTACACGGAGCCTTCTAGCAATATTCTGAGGCCATCTAGCTGTAATAAAGTCGACCTAATTGACACTTGATTAATGCTGGCGAACTTAAAATGGAAACGGTCCGAAGTGAATTTGGATGGATGACCAAGCAGTAAGCCTCGCTGACAGCGCTTATACTCAGAATTCGTACTACTAAGTAGTCATCATTATTGTGAGAAATTGAAAAATATATAAATTCATTTTGTTATAAGTTTTCAACAATTTATCTCTGTATTCAATCCATTCAGCAGCCTTTTTGATTACCTAAATTTGAACACAATGAACTATTTTGGACCGAGCTTCGCTGATAGCACAGCCATAAAAAATATGTGTAGACATTTATGACCTAGTCTATTTGAGGGTTATTTATTCAACCACGTAATATTTCAAAATGTAGGAATTTATAAAACTGCACACAAAAAATTGTTAAAGAGCTGTTAAACTCCATAGTTATCAATGTAGGAGCCATGACAACTCTTGACGTCAAAAATCGTGCCGGAAGTTTATTCCGACAACAATATTTATTGATTGTTTTGGTAGGGTTTGATTCTGAAAACATCGTTATGTTTCCAAAATTCAGTATTCGACGATAATTGTCGTGCACTCGCGTTTTCAATCCGTTTTGGGATCCTCACCGCCGAATCATGGAAGGTTTTATTGATACAGGTCGAGAGCGACGAGACGTTCTCCTGCATGACTGTTAGATGACGACTATTCAGCTACGGCATCTCTTCAGGCTAAGAAGGCAAGGCTGAGTCCAACAGCTAACAGTGTTTGACTAAATAAAAAAAAGTTTGAAAATATTTTTTGGGTGACACTATGTGAAGCTTTCCTCTATGACTCACTAGTTACAGGGAGTATCCGTAGATTTGTGGGTAGTGAAAATCTGTAGGTTTTAAGATTTTGGCTCAATTGACTGACTACAAATTGTAGTATGAGCTGAATGTGAACCTCATTTTGCCAAAACAAGTCAATGTGACCAATGAAAATGGGTTACTTGTTGAACAATACAAGTTTCACTACTTGATTCAACCTCCATTCGATTCGGTATAATGGGACCATATGATCATGACTTTCATTATTTCTATCCTTATCATCACCCCTGGTTCTCCCAGCTGCCGCCTGTCCATATCATCTGGTCGTTAGGTGCCGCTCGGATTTCCTTGTTAGGATAACTTGCTTAATGTAAGCTCGAATGCAGTGTCAGGCCTATGCTGGCACCAATTTTTTGTGTGCGGGCGTCGAATGAGATCTTCCTGAGAACTTTTTTTGTCGGCTATATTCTGTACAAGTCTTTTTTGCATTGAATTGAGAACTTCAGGCTGACATTTTAAATTCAAAATGCGTTTAGGTGCATGCCTGCCTTCCCTAATAACTACCTTTTGATTTTGTGTGTTCATTGCACCAAGATTTGAGCGAAGATTAGAGTCTTATAAAAAAACTCGTACGTTATGCGGAGATATTCGTTTAGCTGTCTCTTCAATAATACTTAGTTTTTGTGCTTCATTCAGCCAACTCGCACGTCCGATTGGATTTTTGAAACTTGAAAACCAATAGGGCGGTCCATCTCACAAACACATCTAAGGGACGGACAAACCTGCAGATTTTATGTTCTGCTCGGTTGCTGCTCATTTCTGATATAAAAAATGTCGAGAGATGTAGAAATAAAGTCTTCTAAAGTGTGTTCCAAGATAATAACTATGCTGATATGCTACCATAGTAGAGTGGAAATTAAACTTTTTTTTTTAAATTGAATGACAGAAAATGTCCTATATTCTCCTAGCCTGATTTGCACTGTACATTAAGAGGGCAGGGAAGTCCTTTGAAAGCAACGTGAGCCAACTCATATTTATTTTTTACATCAATTAGTAGTGAGTGAATCTTTTGAAAAAAAAATGTTACGAGCAATATAAACGACTGTTAGAATATGGGAATGTATCACAAGTTCTCAAATGGGAATAAATGTTTACTTTTGTTTCCGTCTAACCGAAGTTTAACACGCAGTTGCTTGTCTCCTTTTTACCCTTCCCTCGGAATTATTGAATTCTGCTCGGTCATATGAATTGAACGCTAAAAGTTTGGAGTCTGATCAATTTATTTAAAACTTTCGGTTTCCGGAGACTTTTCCAAAACTCTTAATTGAGTAGAGCATCGTAGTTGGGAATCTCAACAAGGGCATACATGATGAATGCATGTGATTTTTAGATGGTCTTCCCCACGAGAGGAAACGTGACGAACGTGAAATTGTAGATAATGTTTTTTTTTAATACACAGAATGTTACTTTCACATTCTGTACGGAGTTGACCAATTTTATCCGTTGCAAAACGTTCTAAAAAACAATATATTTATAAAATACTAAATTTAACTCGAAATGAAATCGCAAAAAAAAAAATTATTGACAAGGCGTCGCAGGAAAGGCTGAAATATATACTGGATTTATGGTATATTAGGGAACAAGATAACCAACCTGATTTCACTGACCGATTGTGTTTCAATTTTTACCCAGTAGAGTTTCTTCGTATGCGGTCATAGATCCAAGAAGCTTTCCTTAACTCTCCACCAAATCCAACTGGCCGCATGCGCTGCCATGCAGCACGTTTATTCTATAGTTATACTTGATATGATAATACTGGCCAATTACATCGCTTCTGATGTATTTTAATGTTTGATGTCCCCAAGGTCCGTCATGCAACAAAAAACGGAGACGCGAAAATGTGCAAATATACTATTGTACCACTAAGCTAAAGCAAAGTTGCAAGGTATTTGTGATTTTTAGTTGGTCAATTATGACACACGTGATTTTGGGCTTGGAGATACCTTACTTTAATAATGACACGATGATAAAAAAAATCTATTTGAATTTGTTCTGTGTTTGACATGTTGTGATGCTCTCACACAAAGAGAACTCTACTAATAAACTGCATAATGCGCAGGATAGATACAAATCATTTTGTTTCACTCCTTAATATATTTATTGGTATAAAATTCTAAAAAACACAATTCCGTAGGATAACCAATGAATTGAATTTTCATCTTCGCTTGTCCTATGAGAGTCGAAATTTCTGTCATATATCTCAGACATTTACAGGCAATTTTGCCTTTCCATTTCCTTACTTGCTGAAGAGGCAATTTCAGTCTTTCTAGGCAACAAGAGTTCCGATACATTGACAATCACTCATGATAATCATTGATCAGAGGTTAGGTCTTAGTTGCTATAATTTGGTGGATTTAAAAACACTAACTGGCGATACTATTGTTTATTTGCTCTATAGGAGTGTATCCAGTAGTTCCATTGCATTGCACTATCATGAATAATACCTAGTAATTTGTATGTATTGATGCATGTTATGTGACAGTATCTGTTCAGTATTCTTAGTTTCCACGATAAATCAGTCAGAACAAAATGAGTCAGCCTTCTGGTCTATTTTGTCCCTCCCTCGACTCGTCCAACAAATAAAGTTATCCGTGACCATCAGAAGCAGGTCCGTGTTTCCAAACTAATTCGATCAGTTAGCAAGCTAGGGGATGAGAGATCGTGAAGGAGGCGGCCGTGACAGAGAGGGCAGAGTAACTGGGTGAGGCTTGTTTCTCTTACAACGCCTGCGCAGGATACGAGGAAATAATCGCATGCCAGATCTCATGAAAGAAGACCCCCTCTTTGAACCGTATGTGTCCAGATTTCTTCACGCTCGTCTCTTTGAGTGTTCTTCATTGAGTTATATGAGGATCTTCTGGTTGACTGTGTTAACTGACACTCACGAATTTTATAATCCGCTGGGCAAACGTACGTTTTATTCTAGGGTAATAATCTATGGTATTATTCTATATTTATCATGATCCGCAATTGGTGAAGGCCGTCTTAAACAAACCATTTCTCTATTCTATATTCTCTCACAGGACACCTTCCGTGTTCCTTGACTAACAAAAATACGAAAATAATTAAATGATTGAAAGCAATCCATTCGTTTCACTTCGAAGTATATTTCAATCTTATTTCCGTTAGAATTAGCAGGGCAACGCCTCCAAGATGAAATCTGTGACCGCAAAGATGCATTTTTAATGAAGACACAGGTAAGATCATAAGTTATTTTTCACAGGGGTATTCTCAGTTTTACCAATTAATTGACTTATTTAAGCAATTTGGAGTACCTATTTTTCTTCATACATGTCCTTCGTAACCGAGTTCAAATTAATTATTTGCCTACTTGACCTATTTCATGATCTCATATAAAATTTTATAAATCATAGCAAATTTCAAACTAGGTCACGGAATAATCAATTCTGTTCCGCCTCCTTGATAGCTGAGCGTCAATCTGGTGAGACCGTAAATGAAGCCATACAGCTCCTGGTCTGGCGAGGCTTAACAGAAGGACCCAATAATAATGCCATGTAACACCTGGTTTTGGTGAGGCCTAACACGAGCAGAGCTAATTACAGGGAGACAGAATGACGGCAGAGGCTCAACAGAAGAGAAGCTGAGGCTCAGGGATATGAACCTTGGCGAGGCTCGACCATAGAACAGTTTTGGTCGAGGAACATTCGCAATTATCGTGCGCAACAGCATGGAATCTTTGTCAGGAAACAGACGGCCTGGCCGGTCGTGACAGCAGGAGAGCCATGTTCAGTAGACAGGCGGCCTCAACAGCAGAGAAAGTTTCCGATAAACAGGTTTACAAGTGTTTACAAGTGTAGGAAGACAACAACAGGGTAACTGGCCGAAACTAGGTTGACTTTTGATAGCAAGAAGATTAGTTCTAAAGTAGAACGTCTAAGAGAGTCCCATGTGCAATTTTTGTTTCAAAAACATCGAGAAAGGGAACGGTTAAGCTATTTATCGGCAATTTATGTAGAATTTATCGAGCCGCGTCTTAAACACTTCGATTGTATTGCTGTTTACAACCTCCGCTGGAAGTTTGTTCCGTTCTTCGACAACTCTATACGTGAAGAAATTACGCGTGTTGTCGATTGAGAAACGTTTCTTAACGATTTTGTATATATAGTTCCTAGTCACTCCGTTCGTATCTAGAATGAAAAGGCTCGCGGTCGACGTTTTCCTTACCCTTCATGATCTTCCTCACTTCGATCATGTCTCCTCCGACTCGACGTTTCTCTACCGAATAAAGATTGAGTTCACGTAACCTGTCTTCGTACGATTTATTCCGCAGCGAAAGGATGAGTTTGGTAGCTCTACGTTAAACCTTTTCCAATCAACTAACGTCTTCTCTAATATATTTAGACCAAAATTAAGCGGAATACTCGAGATGGCGGTCTAACAAATGCATTGTTTAACTTGAGCATACTGTCTTTGTTTATGTACCAGATAGTGCGGGATATCATACCTATCATTTTGTTGCCTTTCATTGTAGCATTGTTACATCGCTTTCTACTTTTTAGGTCGTTACTAATTATGACACCTAAATTTCTCTCTTCGGTGACAGGAATGAGTTTCTTTTCGGACATTAAGAATTCGTGTTTGAGGTTATGAGGACCTATGTGCATATCTATATATCAAATTTCATTTGTTACTTTTCTGCCCATCCAACAATCTTGATCAAATCTAGTTGGATCTGCTCTAGTTCAGTTTGCACTTTTCCTCCTATCTTAGTATCATCTGCAAACTTGCTATTGTTTGAGAGTAAGTTGCTATCGAGATCGTAAATGAATATTATAAAGAGAACTGGACCTAACACTGATCATTGAGGCACGCCACACCAGGGGGAGGGAGCTTCGTTAGGTACAACTCGCTGCCGTCTGTCCGTAAGCCAGCATTTTATCCAGTTGTTAAGCTCGGGGTAAATGATATCGATTGGAGATTTTGTGTCGTGGATTTCAATTAAATTCTTGAAAAAAGTAGCAGGTTCGTCGGGCATGAACGGTTGTGTCTAAAGCCATGCTGAGAGTCGCCAATCAATTTGTTTGATTCTAAGAATTCAACAATTTTATCCGTTATCAAACTTTCCATCAATTTGCTTATTACTGAGGGGAGACTAATTGGACGGTAATTTCCGGGACATTTTTTGTCCCCCTATTAAAAATTGAGGTAACATTGGCCTCCTGCTATTTCGAGGGGCAGGTGCCATTTATGAGAGATTGAGTGAATATGTTTGATAAATGTTCTTTTAGAATTCTAGGTTGAACTTTGTCTGGACCTGGAGATTTTGTGACTTTCAATTTATCTAGATAATTAATAACTTTGGCAGAGGAAAAGTTCGCTGTGGTGAGGGCTTCAATTCGTCTTTCCGCTGTTGTATCATCAGGATTAGGAATATCCTGATTTTCTAACGTAAATACAAAACAAAAGTATTCATCTAGCAGGACACTCATTTTGGTATCGTGCATTTCTAGCTCACCAACATCGTTCTCGAGAAAATCAATTGCAGATCTTGAATTTTATTTGCTCAAAACATAACTGAAAAAAGGTTTCGGATTAGTTTTAGCATTCGCGGCAATTTTATTTTCATAATCTTTCTTCATACGTTTCTGGACCCTCTTTAGATCTCTTCTGCTGATGTTGTAGTTACTGCTTTATTAAATGTTTGCTTTCTTTCGTGACTGAAAGCGCTGCAATTCCCCTTTCCAGTACTTAGGCTGATTGACTGCTGTTTGGCTGTTTATGCGCGGGAAAAGTGCATATACAATATTTTTAAGTGCAGTCAAGAATTTGTTAAGCGATTGATTGACATCTTGTCCGATGCTAATATTTGCTGATGCCATTGACTCTCTTAAGTCATCAAAGTTAGCTAATATAAAGTTGGCATTTTTTCTCAGTTTGTTGACGTTTCAACTCGAGCTCCATCAAAAAGCGGATACAGTTGTGGTCGCTAGTTCCGAGTGGCTCGCCCACTTCGACGTTCGTGACATGAGAGTCACTCGCAGTAAATAGGAGATCAATCAAGAATATTGCTACCACTTGAAGGTGTCTTCGCTGTTTGGGTCATTAACTCATCGTCGTCAAAATCAATCAGACGTTGGCCGGTGGCAGTGCATTCGTCTGTTTCCAAATCAATGTCAGAAATATTGAAGTCTCCAAGTGCAATACTGTGTTGTGTTGTGACGACATCGACGAGGGGATTGTAGAGGTTGATATCATTTGCAGCCTTGCTTTTTGGGGGACGATAGACGAGGGTGATTTGACATTTTTCATGTTTACCCACTACTTGTATTGATACTATGTCGTGTCTGCGGATTGGAACAGTTACTTCTAGTATTTGCAGCACTCCTCCGCCCTCTCGGCCTTGTCTATTTTTGTGAAATAGTGAGTAACCGGGGAGAGTAAATTCGCATAAGTTATGCCTGGTGCCCAGTTTCATCCATGATTCAGTGATAGCTATTATGCCGAAACTTTCGTTCAATTTTGTCTCTGAGACTTATAGCGTTTACATAGTAACATTTGATAGTACCGTTTGTCACGTTAACTTGATTTTCTTAACTTATACTGCTTCTACTATGAGGCCTTGTGGTGGAGCCAAGACTTTTGTTTTTGTTTATAAGGGTTGTCCCAACCGAACAGCGACTACTGCCTTTAACTCGGACTGGATTGATGACAGGAAATTTTTTGCTAGGACCTGCGGTGATGTTTTGATGGGTACTTGTATTTGTTGTGCATCTAGTGTTGGAACGGGCGGAGGCCGTTGGGTCATTTTGTCCGGCACTTCTGGCGGTTTTGTGGGTGTGATATCGAGTACGTTTTTTGACTTATTTTCGGTTGCAATACCAGCGCCGAAGTTTATAAGGATGTTTTCTTTCGATGAGATCAAATATATACGTGCTTAAGCGATCCTTGTTGATGATTCTATTAAAGTTATAATACTTTGGGTCAATCATCGTTTCCAAATGATCAAAAAAAGCGATTTTCTGTGCTTTGCACAAAGTTGCTAGGAGATTGTTGCTCAACTTGTATCTGCTTTGGTTCGGATAGGGCGAGATGCCAGTGACATGTACGTTCGCGTGTGAACATTTGACATTTCATAACATGGTTTTGTACCTTTTCCATGTCGATTCTGTCTGTGACATGTCTTTAGATCCGATTTGAAGCATAATTCGTTTAGAAGAAGGCATCTTTTACTGTTCGATTATGCCTTCAATATCGTCGATTTTCAAGTCTACTCTGTCGAATATTTTAGTTGAATTTTCCCTAGGCTAAGACAGGCTTGACCTGGGGAGCTTTGTTTAGGAAACAGGAAGACTAGCCAGACTCGACATCAGAAGATATTTTGTTCGAGAAATATGTGGCCTGGCCACGCTCGACAGCAATGAAATACTGTCCTGGAAACAGGCGGCCTGGCCAGGGTCGGCAGCAGTGTAGCATTGTTCAGGAAACATGCGGCCTGGCCAGGCTAGACAGCAGCGAAATTTTTGTTCGGGAAACAGGGGGCCTCTCCAGGTTTGGCAACAGGAAAGCTTTTTTCAGGAAATAGGCCACCTGACCAGGCTCGACAGCAGGGAAGCTTTGTTCTGAAAACAGACAGCCTGGCCAGGTTCAGCTGGAGTGTGGCATTGTTCAGGAAATAAGCGATCTGGCCAGGATCGGTAGGAAGGTTCAGGAAACTGGTGGCTTGGCACGGGGTGGCATGAAGAGAGCATTAATGTTCAGGGAACAGGTGGCCTGGTAAGTTGAAAGCTGTCTCCAGCAAACAGGCTACCTGTCGGGACTCGAAAGGAGGTGAGTTTTATTCAGAGAACAGGTGGTCTAGCGAAGTTTGACAAGAGGAAAGCTTTATTCAGGGAACATGGGACAGAACGGGGGTCAGCAGAAGGAGAACTGAGGCCAATGAACAGCGCCTGGCGTGACACGATAGATGTAGAACCGAGACCAGGAAACACGATTGCTTCGTGAGGATTGCACCATTCAAAAAAATAAATATGAAGGACGTGTCTGAAAAAATACTAATCATCTATACGGGTCGTATAAAGTGAATATTTATAACAGATTAACCCTAATAGGCACGCGTGGTGTTAAAAATCTTACATAAAACTAATACTTGCTCATATCTCTTATATGTGCTATTACATGTTGCTCTTCTTCATGCTACTTCACAATTCAATAATCATCAGTAAGACCTTTCAATAAAGCATTTAGACGACACAGTCTTGACTGGAGTTGGTTTTAGTGTGGGACTGACTGCCATTGGGGGAGTTTGTGTTGATGAGAGCGCGCTCCGCCTGATACGCTGAGAGGTAAACGTATCAGTAAATTTTTTATTATAGGGCTTATTATTTTAATTTCCTTTGCAAGATCTTATCGATTGACTATACCACAGACAAGAGAGATTCACGCTACACATGATGACTGAAGGTCAGTTACCTAGTCATAGCAGTTAATCAGCAACTGGTCGACGAAAATTCGTGATTTTTAAAGACCTTCACAAGCGGCCACGTGGGACTCGGTCGAGATGTCTTGTGGCGTGCCTAATAGGGTTAATGAACTTGAACTCTATAGGCCTGTTTTGAAAGTCCTAATGAAATGCGAGTAAAAGTCTTCATATCAATATTGATTCGAAGCCAATCGTAAATGAACATAAACAGTGTTTTCATTCATTCGATCGAGGATAATAAGTTCGTGTTTCTATATTTTTTTTTCAGTGATGTACTGTAGTCTATTGCGAAATAAATATATAGGTGAACCTATCTGCATAGGTATGTGAACGGAGATATTCTCGTGAGCAGCAGTTTACATGGAACCAAGGGATATGTTAAAAATCTGTCGAGACGAATAAACATTTTGTTCGTGTTTTAATGAGTTCAGAACTTCTCGTTCCCAAATCGTATGTAGGAGTGAGTTTATTTAAGGTGTTGTAATATGTAATATACATTTAAATATGACTGGAATAAATATCCAAGTTTTTTTTCAGTCAAGTTAAATACTTCATGGTGAGCGGTGTTGTGTGTGCCGCTCTCGATCATGCAATTTCTCACCTCATTCATCCAACTATTCCATCTCTGCACTCTGAGAAATGCCTCATCATTAGAGGTCTAAGAGATGATGAGTTCCTGGTCATCGGCTGCAGCGTTACTGTCGTTTGTGTTTGTCTTTGTATGCTAACTGTACGAGTCAAATTAAAGTTCTCCGAACCTGGTCAAATTTCAAGACTTTGTCATCTTGTGTGGCGATCTAAATTAAAGAATATTAGTTCTTCTTGTTTCGATGTTTGTTGGTGTTGCCCGTTACCTTTTCTACAGATGGAATTCTCGGGCAGAGGGGGATATTTTTCATAGCATATTGTATACTTCAGTAGCCTATAATCTATGAACCCGCAATTCATGTCGATCCTACATGTATTATTTATATATACGACGAAGTTGTATTTGAAGTGCATTGTGTATTCAATACCTGATCCCGCAACCAGCTCGGTCAGACTTGGATCATCCTAAGCCAAGCTCCCACATGCAAGTGATTCAATTTCAAGATCAGCAGGGCCTTCACGCTCCTACTGCAGAAGCCACAGTTTGTTTGTAGCTGTTCGCCTGAAGTACAACAAACACTGAATAAGTTGTTTCACGCTTGCAAATGTGATTGTTACGAAAGAGGCTGTTACTCTTTACATAAAAGACTCTATTTAAATATTTATTTTACGGTTATTCACAAACAGTTTAATTTAAGTTGTGTGAGATATATGTCAGCAAATTAGCTGGATCTGATTGAACGATGTGAAAATGTTTTAGTTTAATTGTTTGCGTGGTCGGGATAACCTGCAAGGATGGGGGAACGGAGAGTATGATCACGTGGCAAGAGCAATGTCATTGTTGAAAATGGTAATGTAGGCAATAACACTGTACCATTTCAAGACGCGTGCACAGTTCTGAACTATTGTCCCGTGGGTAACCTTAAATGTAACCTCGTTCCCCGTAGCAATATCGAACTCACGAGTGAGCTCGAACTTTCTGCTCGCGAACTGACAAGCTGGGAGTAACCTTGATCAAGATGGGTTACGGCACACAATTATACACACTCGAGCATGATGGGTTACGGCACACAATTATACACACTCGAGCATGATGGGTTACGGCACAAAATTATACACACTCGAGCATGATGGGTTACGGCACAAAATTATACACACTCGATCATGATGGGTTACGGCACACAATTATACACACTCGAGCATGATGGGTTACGGCACACAATTATACACACTCGAGCATGATGGGTTACGGCACAAAATTATACACACTCGAACACTGGAGATTAGTGTTACTATGAGCTGATACATAACACTGAGATTAGTATTACTGTGAGTTGATAAATAACCCTGGAGATTAGTGTTACTGTGAGCTGATAAATAACACTGGAGATTAGTGTTATCGTGAGCTGATAAATAACACTGGTGATACGTGTTACTGTGAGCTGATAGATAACACTAGAGATTAGTGTTACTGTGAGCTGATAAATAACACTGGAGATTCGTGTTTCTGTGAGATGATAAATAACACTGGAGTTTAGTGTTACTGTAAGTTGATAAATAACACTGGAGATTAGTGTAACTGTGATCTGATATTAATATTCATGAAAAGAATAATTTTTGATAACAATTTTGAAACGAGTACCTTTGATCGGAAATGAAAAACAGAATAGGCATGTTGCAGGGTGTTCTTCTGCCTAGTTGAAATCTAGGATCCAAAATTTAATAAGATGAATTTTTCTCGCACATTTCCGCCATGCAGGGCAAACAATTGTCCATCTTGCATAAATATTGCTTCTGTTATACTTTTAATTGCGACAGAGTTTTATTTGATCGCCGCTAGGAGCTCTGCATTCATGTTGCAATATTGCACTTGCTGGGAGTAACAATGACTGCCGTGCCTAGATCAGAACTGCATGGCTCGCAGATATTCATACGTAAGCAAACATTTATACGGAAAAATATACTAACAATGCACAATTACATAATGTACTCGAAATTTCATCAATTAGGAAGATTATTATCCTCAATACCGAGCGAATTCCTGCCAGATCACAAATTAAAAAAATTGATAATTCAACTCTTCATGATAAGCTGAACAGATTGTATTACAATTGTATCCCGGGAATTGTAATACCTTTAAGTAGTAGAAATAATTTCTTCCTCTGAGGGACGACCACGTATTTTCATACGCTTTGGCGTTTGAGAATAAAAATGTATTTCTAATCAGAATGAAGCACGTCGGTGCACATCAGTCGGGCTTCTAGTTTCCCTGCGCCTTTTCTCGAGCTTACAACGGAATAAACAAGGCTTCTAAACTAATTGAAGCAATTAGCGTGATGCAGATAGTCAAGGTTAAGCCATGTTAGTAGGCAGGGATTTTTTTTAATAAGCTGCTTTTGTTTTACGGCGTACGATAATTAGTTACGGCGTTCGGTAATTAGTTCTGAAAGAAATGAATGACAGTGTAGCAGGAATTGTGGTTTTATAATGCGAGCCAATAATATGTATACAATATTTATGATACTATGAGACACGCACCAATAATACTTATGTTTTTTTCAGTCTTTATTTTATTAAAATTGCTTGGAATATATCCGTGGAAGGTGAATTTCGTATCGGATTACAATTTGTTCAACTTTAATCAAGGCATTGCTACTATGGTTCATCCTCAATTGTGTACCACAAATCGCAGACAAACTATTTTATAAAAGTGTTTACTAAATAACTCACATATGTGTTATTATATTCCAGTAGTATTTATCGTCTCACATCTCCTGTGATAATATAGGTGTGCATAAAATTTCATGGAAATGTGGATTTCACAATATTATTTTTTTCCTGTGTTTTACATTCTCAAGTAGCGATTGCCCGAGGGAAAAATGTTCTTCGACCTTCTCATCTGAGGAAACTTTGGTCACTTTTCTCTCTCTAATAGGCCTGGCAAAAATTTCTATGCCTCAAGTGAGCATCACGTCTTAAGCATCACATTTTATTTTCACACTATGACAAAACTATGAATAAATTATGATGAAATAGACAAGTTTATTGCAAATTACATCATTTGAAGGACATTGAATGAGAAAGTTGTTTAATTTGAGTGAAAAACATTCATGATCTAATTGATTTTTTTTATTTAATTATTTTAAACTTAACTTCTGCATGACCTACTTCTGTGAGCTTCTGCTCTGTCTTACTGTTATTTTCTTCAGTTCAATCTCATACAAGACAAGCAACGGGAATTTTCTGGACTCAAATAAATTAATTTTGTGCCGCTTCAAACTACATTTGGGCTCGGCTCCAGCCAGGCGAGACAGTTAATGAAGCCCAGCACGTCTGAAGACTGGCGAGGATGAACTATAGGAAAGCTGTAGCCAGTGAGTCACGACTACCTACATACAGTGAGGCCAGCACTTCTGAAGACTGGCGAGGATGAACTATAGGATAGCTGTAGCCAGTGAGTCACGACTACCTACATACAGTGAGGCCAGCACTTCTGAAGACTGCCGAGGATGAACTATAGGATAGCTGTAGCCAGTACCACGACTACCTACACACAGTGAGGCCAGCACTTTTGAGGACTGGCGAGGATGAACTATAGGATAGCTGTAGCCAGTACCACGACTACCTACACACAGTGAGGCCAGCACTTTTGAGGACTGGCGAGGATGAACTATAGGATAGCTGTAGCCAGTACCACGACTACCTACACACAGTGAGGCCAGCACTTTTGAGGACTGGCGAGGATGAACTATAGGATAGCTGTAGCCAGTACCACGACTACCTACACACAGTGAGGCCAGCACTTTTGAGGACTGGCGAGGATGAACTATAGGATAGCTGTAGCCAGTACCACGACTACCTACATACAGTGAGGCCAGCACTTCTGAGGACTGGCGAGGATGAACTATAGGATAGCTGTAGCCAGTACCACGACTACCTACACACAGTGAGGCCAGCACTTCTGAAGACCGGCGGGAATGAACTATAGGATAGCTGTAGCCAGTGCAGTCACGACTACCTACATACAGTGAGGCCAGCACTTCTGAGGACTGGCAAGGATAAACTAGAGGATAGCTGTCTCGGAACACCGAAATCCTCCATTCACTCCTCCCTCCACTGTGCTCCTGAAGAACCCTGATCGGTTGATCCCTTGATACAGGATGTCTGGGCGGATCGTTGACGCCTTCAGTTCCCCGGGTCTTCCCTATAACTATAGCACAAGTTGGAATACCAATTCTTTCACCATGCGAAGTCTCAAAGGTCGCAAGCTAGTATCACAGCCCCCTCCGTGTGTGAAGGCAGATAATCGAAGTCTTCGACTTCTCGGGTGGTGTGGAGCTATGAGATGCGAGCGCTGTCGCTGCGGCTTCTTTCCGGTCTCATTTCCCGACAAATGAACCTGTGGAGTGATCAGCTTTTTTTTCTCGTGTGGGCAAGTAAGACGACCAGTAAATGGAGCTCACGATTTTATGAAATCCATAAATCCGATTGTCTCGATTGTCAGGACAAGGTCAGTCAATTATAGTCCGGAGCTACGAGTGGTTCCGTGAGGAATTTTCCTTACAAGGGGTTTCCAACGAGGAAGCACGATTCCCATTTCAGAAATTCTCACGTTGAAATGAATTTTATGCTATAAACTGGAACATATACTGTAAATTTGGCAAAATTGACAGCGGGCGGAGGGGCATCGAAACAAATACTTGTTCAGTCAAACAAGTTTTCCAATACAAAATGAGTGAATAATTGTCTCGTCTATGTCACTATTCATGCCATTCATGAATGTGCTGTTGTTATCTATTCGCAGTGCGGACTGTTTAATAAATGCATAGAAGCTCAACAGATCCAATGCTCATTTCTGTTTCCCCAACGGCTGATGAATAAGAAAATAACATGATAAACTTGCATGTTATTGTTCAATAATAGGTAGATTTTAGATTTTGTAAATCAGATTATTACATGTTACAAATCTCACGTTATGTTACAGTGGGGAAAAATCGCTGAGATGTAAATGTCAGTGGAAAGGTTGGAACAACGTAATAGAGGAAAGATTGAGGAAAGATTGAAAGACACGAGTGATTCGGTTTGGTAGTGTGGTTCATCCGCAACCGTGCAACGACTCTCACAAATCAGTCAAAGGACGTTTTTCTACCTTCATCTTCAATTGTGGGACGCATCAGGAGAGGCTGTGGGAGACAAAAACACTTGTACCTTTAAGGCCATAATTACAATTGCGCATTCTTTAATGCCGGCTCCACTGCTTGGCTGATCAGTTGTGTGTTGGTAACCTCGTAATGAAAAAGGCAAGATGCATTCATCGTACACGGCCATCTACATTGAGGGCCATCTTGAAATCAACTTTATAGGCTTGACGATATGGAGTCTCTCCATGCGATTTTATGATCCCTAGCATTTCAACCATCATTATCTTATTGATAAATTAGGCTGAATGGAGACTGATTTAGAAGTAGTATACAAATCAGCTATATATTTAAAGCTTATCAATTGAGAGGGTAGTACCCCGCATCAGCGATGCAGGGACGTTCGCTGAAATTTTCCTCTGAACTCACCCAAATGTGTGGCAGCTGTAGAAGGCTCTACTTACTTATACATGCTAGTCATTTAGTCCCATTGGATAGATGGGCGTAACAACAAGATTTTGATTATGTGTTTTATGTAATTCAATAAATAATTGTTGATGTTTCCAACAAAATAAAATAAAAAAGGATGAAGGAAGAACTATTGCCTTTCTGTGTGTGTGTGTGCAAGACTGAAAAATTGTTTCGACGTGGAGCATAAACATTATTAGGCAAGCCTGGACAACCAATTCTCATTCTCACTCATTAGATCGGTGTGGATTTATAGTGGAAAATATGAGTCCCGCGAAACAAATGATAGGACGACTCACTAGTTAAAGTCAATAACAAAGAGGGTCTAAAAACCTCCACCGAACCCGGCGACGAGTATGCAAAGATCTTTGTTTCACCCTACTCATTGAACTGATTCATTCAATATGTGTATGTTCGCACTAATCAAATTGATTTTGGAAATCTGCGGAAGTCTTCCCTGTCTCTTTTTCACAATTTTTTTGGTATTAGTTGTATAGGTTATATGTGTCTGCCCAAGGAACGAGGGCGGCGTAACGAACGAAAAAACACAGTGTTCGTTACAATCTCCTGACCAATGCTTGTTATCATGATAGGGAAAAGGTCTATGCAGTAACATTTGTGGACTGGCATCTGACTAGCGGCATGATGAGCAAATGAAACGAACAAAGCAGCGCCAGTTCGCGAACGTGCTGCGGACTGATTGTGCGATCCTTGGCCCTTACCATCGTGCAACCGCAACACCCAGCAGGAGTCCAGGCCGACGACTTTTCTCTCCCTATTTCAATAGGATACAAAAATCCACTGGAAAGAGGGGAAACGAAAGGTTGAAATGCTTTTTGTATTGCAGACGCCCCACCGAAGTCGCCTCTACATGTATCCACCCTTCCAAAGCATAAACGTAATGGTAAATATTCATACCAAAATTAAATTAAAAACAAGCAATATAAGTTCCCAAATCCAACACATAACCTTCTTCATACCAAACCCATTATCAGGAACCTTCACTAGTTTCCTTCAGCCGAGGTCCAGATCCTCCACCATCGATAACTGATATTGGAGGCTGCCGCCGAGCATTGTTTGACGAGCGCATTTGGAGCTGTGCGGTAAATCTTTACCTTCTCGCACATGACGGATGGGAAACGATGAGCAAGCGAAATAGGGAAGGGGGGTGGGGGGTGGAAAGAGCTAGGGATTCTATGATTTATATTAATGAGCTAAGAGACCATCAATAAGATAGGCCCAACGGACCATTAATGGAAACAGATGCATCAAATGATTGGCATTCGATGTGATTCGTATAATGAAAGCACGAATAAAGAGTTTATGCAACTGAAGGCAGTCAAAATGAAACAAAAACCGCCAGCTCGGATGGTTTTCCATTTCACAACTCGGAAACTCAGCAGTGCATTTGTGAGGACATCAGGCAGGTTTACATGTATATTTGATTACAATTTTATTGGCCTCCATCAGTTTTTATTACTTATTGTGATCGAATTATTATTCGACCCTAATTTTTTATTATTCATTAATTCCTGGTCCGTGTGTCGAGTAATGAAATGTAATGTTGTCTTCATGAGCAATGGTCTATTCATTTTGCACATATCCACATTACTCCTCCAGGTCAGCTTCAGGGTGTAAATCAAAGTGGTAAAACTGGAATGCCATTTAACGTTTTCAACCCTCAAGAACTGGATCGATTAACTTAGAATTTTCGTCCAAAGTTGCGTCAGCTTGAGAACTTGCTATGAGTTTGAGCGTCAGAGGTGGCAATAGCAGCACGCGGTACAATAGGATATAAACTGTTGGTTTGGAGAAGATATGCGAAGGAAGAATGAGAAAGACATGTTATTATTCGTTAATGTCCGCTGACGCGTCAAAATGCACAGCATTGTATTTTGATAGGCATTTCAGTTTGTTCAATAAGAATATGAAGCCAAGTCTGTATAACCTCTCATCTAGCTTTCCTAGCTGCTCAACACAGTTGTCTCCGACTATTAACAGAATAGTATAAAGAAACATGTTTCACCGCACTATGTCTTCTAATGCTAAAGCCAATATGTCAGGAATTGATTTGTTTAAGGAGAGAAATTCGGTTTCTCGATTTGAAATCGCCTACCATTTCCCCGAGTCAAACCACCAAACAGGCCATCCAGGGGTTGAAGACTTTGATACAAGTGGAGCTGTCGTCGCGAGGCTTGTGATGACGGGATTGATTGGAGTGGTTGAATTAGCATCAGTCCAAACATTTATTGGAATGGTTAGAATAAACTCATGATTGGTTGTAATAGTTCTGTAAATATTTGGGTTGGATCTGACTTGAGATGCTTTGAAACACTTTGAGATGTATGTAAGGCATTTCATACCAAAGGATGGGTGGGATCTGACTTGAGATGCTTTGCAACACTTTGAGATGGATATAAGGCATTTCATAGCAAAGGATGGAAAATTACAGCTGCGGGACAAGAAAAGCAATACATCAGATAGGGGTGATCAGTGTAGTAAAACAGGCTTCTAAAAAAATCTGATCGTTTGGCTCAGAAAATTTTATTACGTTGAAACAGAAATATCTCTGTTCCTAGGCCATTATTTTCTACGTCAATTTGGTGATAATTTAGAACGAACAACGGATTTAGGTCATCAATTCCCTTTGAATTTAACGTTGTACCACATTACCAGATCTTCTATACATAGTTTTGTATATATATCAAATCATGAAACGATGCTAACAGTTATTAACCAGATACGTATGAAAAAAAAACACTTGCTAGAACAAGCCCTGGATTTATTCTCTTGAGTCAAACTATATATTTACTTTGATAATTAAATATGGAAATAATTTCAATTTAATAGCCCTCGAATTCTCATATGCTACACAAGGGAACGAGCTATTGCCAATATTAGAGTCCAACAAGACCCGGATTGAATTTGAAAGCGCGATCTCCTTTACGAGGTCTTATCAATAACTTACATGTTAATTTTAGAGTTCGAAATTAGCCCACCAGGAAGAGCAAGAAAATGTTCATAGCTGCCGCCACCGATTTGCAAAGAGCACCACACGAATGACTCGGAAGAGGAATCCTCCGATGTTCTCTACCCGGAATGTCATCTGAGACTGTGCTTGCTGTGAAAATGATACAGAGGCAAATTGCTTCCGCTGGCGGAAGTTGATCCACGATTTTTCCAACGCCCGGATTTTCTCTGGTCACCAGATTTGCTAGGAGTTCGTCCATACCATTATTCTTTCATTGTTTGGTATGATCTCGCGGATGTCATTAAAGCCGAAGTTTTGGAAAGGGAGGGGACAGAGGAGGGGCATCAAGATGAGTGACTCATATTCACGGATGGGTCATTCAAGGAGGGTTTTCGTCACGCAACCATCTCTATAATAGCGTGACTGCATTTTTTTTATGAATCGATGTTGGAATCTAATTGCCAATAACAAAAAAACAAACGTGGATTTCAATGAATTTCACTAAAGTTCATGGCATTTGTGGATCCTCTACTTCCTTATTTTCAGTTGCCTACGAAGAATTTTGAGTATACACATGCTGGAGTCCAGTTTTCTAGTAATTTCTA
>SDVV010000853.1:0-28378 GCA_016164225.1 Gammarus roeselii
GTGCGGGAGGGCTGGACAGTCTTCGGAAGACTGGTAGTGAGAGTTAACGAGCAGTAGGGGAGGGTAGTGGGGTTTGGAAGGGCTGGGCAGTCTTGATTTTTTGGGAAAAAATATGCTCGGTCGCAGATAGAAAGGAAAAACCTGGTGTAATAGGCAAGTAAAGTTTCACAATCGTAAGAAAAATAGACAGCTGCGCTTATGGGCAATACTGTGGGCTGAATTTTGGAATAGCAAAGAAGGAGAAGGTTCAGTAAAATTCAAATATAGTGGTTGTGGGTTGCATGTACGAAAAAAGTCGTGATCTGACGAAAGTCATGTTATACACAAAACGTTATTCAGACGATAAAAGTTTGTAATCTCTTCAACCAATATGAGGGAAAGGAAATAGCATCTCGTTTTTTTATTTAGATGTTAAACTAACAAAAAAATCAGGCGCAAACAATAGAAAAAGTCAGCGTCGTGGAACAAGGTTTGTGTAACAGTGTTAAGATCAGGCATCAAATAAACGCAATATTTGATCTTTTAGGAAACTAACATCATCATGAAAAGGCTGTCTTTTCCCGTAGCAATTGAAAGCCCCTAACTGCACTCCCTAGGATAATGACCAAAGGGGTCCCGAAAAGGGCTTACTATTGTCATCAATTACCTTGAGCGGCGGTCACCGCAATGTCGACGAGAGGTCAGCATCCGCAAAATAGCTTAATGCTGTACAATACTGTAGAAACAAGATACGTTGCATACCATCGCTTGTCGACAGAAGGAAATAGGCGGAATCCCAAACATCACGCTGACATTTCTGACTAGATGAGCCACACAAAAAAAGTTTCAAGCATTCCAAAGCCTTAATCGAGCGGTTGGCAGCATTAGAAATTACAAATTTTGCACTGCAGCAGTCGAGTTGAAGAGAAATAGCAGAAAATTATTTAAATATTACAGTATCATACCAGGGCAGATTCAAAAAGTAAATTAAGGCAATGCAATGCCACAATAGCGTTCAACCAGAGCCGCACATATACGCTATGCTTGCACAATTAGAGAAGCAAAGAGGCTAGGATGGCGGAGGGACTTCGTATTCTACCTTCATGCATGTTTTTCAGTTCCAGTGGTTGTTGCAAGAAAATAAAATACACCCTGCCCGTTTTGAATGAGCCAGTAAGGTAATCACAACTGATGCAGAAGACGACAATTTTTTTAGAATTAAAAGGCAGCCATTGCTCAAGTTGCAACGTAATAAGCTGCGTTGAATGAGGTAGCTGCAGCTCGAGCAGTAACACGATCGTTCTTGCATGCCGCTGCCTAGCGGGTTTTCATGAGCTGCGAAAGCATGTTTATTTAACAAAAACTCGCAAGTTGCCTTGCACCAGCTAGATAGGTCCACATCCGTGGTGTGTTAGCTTAACTCACAATGACTACGTGCACCAAACTTAATGTGTTATATATATGGCAATAACACCTACACACTCAAGGGGGTTATCTGTGAGCACCGAATGTTTTCAGTGTTCGAAAATTTACTGCAAGTGAATTTATCAAGTCAATATATGAATAAACTGTTTACGTTATTCAATGTTTGCAAGCATTGCATTGCCCCGCTGTATAGGAGCAAAAGATATAAGTGTAAATGCTGCAAAGAGATATCAGTTTGCTATTCATCGTCTTTAATTTGAATGGAAGAGTGCTAATAAAGAGGATTAGAGACAGTACAGATGGTGCAATTGACGAGGAACAGTGTTCACAAGTGTTTACAAGTGTTTACAAGTATTTACAAGTTTACAAGCAGGAAGCTTATCAATGATTACAGAACGACGCAACAGATACATGGAGTCCAAAAGCTCTCGATAGAGACAGCGACCAAGAAGCATGAGTCAAATGGAAACCAAAGCAAGTATCGCAACACGAAGTAAAACAAGCTGTATTTGCCTTGATGAACACAAATTCTACAGGACTAGATGGTTTAGCCCTTTTATATCTGAAAGACAGCACAATAGTTACCATGCCTGATATCAGCACAGTTATTAACCCCTCTATATCAGGTGAAACTTTTCCAGAGATCTGGAAGCATGCAATCATAAAAGCAATTCATAAATCTGGGGACAAGAATGAACCATCCAACTTTAGACCGATCAGTCTTCTGCCTGTTCTATCAAAGATTCTATAAAAAGTAATATCTATCCAATTGATTGATTACCTTTAATCAATCAAGCTTTTCAATGACTGCCAGTTGCTTATCGGCGAAAATTGTCAACAGATAAAGCCCTTATGAGCATCACAGTAGATCAGAACCAAAACTTTGATGAGGGTCTGATATCTCTGCTGGTATTGCTAGACTTATCGAAATCATTCGACAGAGTAAGCTATAAAATTCTGTTTGGTAAGCTCCGCAACATCGGAATCGACCCTACTTGGTTTGAAAGTTATCTGATGAATCGGCAATAATCAGTTAAACTCGGTAACGCAACTATGTCAAATTCGACCACAAATGCCTTTGGGGTCCCTCAAGGTTCGATACTTAGCCCTTTGCTGTTCCTGGTTTTTGTAAACGACATCGACTGTAAATTACCAAAAAATCAAGCGAAAATGGTAATGTACACCGATGATGTTCAAATATTGCTTTCCCTCAACCGTCAGATCGGAATGCGCTGAAAGACTTCGCTGTGACAGCCGTAAGTAATCTGAAAACTTGGTATGATAAAAATGGACTCAAGCTCAACTCTGAAAAAAACAAAATGCAACTTGTTCGGCTCGAACTCGGAAAGAAAAGCAGTTTCAATTAATTTCTCTATCAGGATACGCAAATCTGACAATCTTGTTGAAGAAAAAGTTAGAAGTCTGGGAGTATGGTTTGATCCCGATCTTTCCTTCAAACACCACGTAACTACTCTGTGTTCCAAGCTGAATGGAACACTTTTATTCCTAAACTCCGCAAAAAAATAATTGGATTTCAAATCAAGATTACTGATTGTCCACGCTTTAGTATTTTCTCACATTACCTTCTGTCTTTCAATTTGGGAGAAATGTACCAAAACTCAAAGAGAGAAAGTACAACATGAGATGGTAACCACAGAAAACGAGACCACGTAAGTCCTTTCCTCGAAATATTACAATGGCTCAATATCGACAACAAACTGGCACTCCATGAGTCGATCAGAATTCATAAAGATCTTTTAGAAAAATATTCGGCCGGCAGCTAAAGGCACATATATTCTCGAGATGAGAAGACAATCGATTCACAAGAAAAAATGATACTCTGCACGTTGAACACAGGAAAACAGAAACTGCCTGTATAGCTTTTTCGATCACTGGACCAAAATCCTGGAACAACCTCCCAACAAGCCTCAAGAATCTTAAATTCAACACGTTTTTCAGGAATAGGCTTAGTGATTATCGATTTACCGATCAATTCAAACCCGTACCTTTACCCACAAACACAAGCTAAATGCATAATACAAGTAACCAGATGATGCATTTTGTTCTTGAGCATGTCCGAAAACACCACCACCATAACTCTCAACATTGAGACACCATGAACTCGTTTTTACTCTGACGATATATATATGTTTTCAATGTTGCTACTGATCACAATTGCCTTTGCCAACTACCATAAGTGTTAACTAGCGTTTTGTCCATTTCTATGTTTAAAATGTTTCAATCGTTTTAGCATAGTTAAAATACGAGCTCAGTCTTTTCGAGGAACGATAGGCAGCTTTCAACTTTGAAAGGTTAACTCGATTTCAATATAGTTCATTGAATTACTTTCTAACTATTACCGTACCACTTTTGATGGTACAATCATTACCTTGTAAGCTAATATTTGGCTTTGTCTTCTATAACAGAAGTATATTCATAAGATTTGTCTACTCCAGCATTTTATTATTCTGATTGTCGATCATTTAATCATTTCCTAGCGGTCATGAAGTGTGTATATTGTATATTCAGTTGTTTGATACGCATTTTATGAACAAAGTTTTTTCGTATAACCTATGTCGCCTATTCACCCCTTCATTATTCATACAATGGTTTAGACTCATCTTTACAATGTGTTGGTGTTTTTTGATTTCCAAACCCTATGTTGTATTCATATTTTCTGTATAATCCATGTCGTCCATCCAATCATTTGTCATCGTACAATAATGTAGACTTCTCATCACAATATGTTAGCACATTTCGATGTCTCAACCCCATGTTCTAGGGACTCAAACCACGTGCATGCGTGATTTCCCACCCAATGCACTTGTTATTTTCCACACCCATGTATTCTGTTATTTATCCTTCGCATGTATTTCTTATTTTCCAACCCCTCGTGTCACTGGTTTTCCCAACGCTATGTAGTCGTGATTATTTTGTCAAAATAAACATTTTCTGTTTGTGCGCTGATGATACTATTGTAAATAATATTTCGCTCCATGTAATTCGAACCGGCGGCACCTAGAGATGAGCTGCGACGAATTCAACTTAAACTCTTGTTTTCGTTAATTGAAATAGTGTATTTGAGGATGAAGTTTCATGTCTTATGTTTGAAAATGTATTGAAAAAATTTAAAACCCATTGCCAGACAATGGAAATAAAGGATCTAATGATAATAAGAAGAATAATTTACAAGTGTTAGAAGATAACAACACGCCTTTGGCTTAAACTAGGTTACCTCTTCGTTGCAAAATGATTAGTTGTGAAGTAAAACCTCTCAGAGAGCTTCATGTGTCATCTCTGTTTCTAAAGCATCTAGGGAGGGTACGGTTTATCTGTTTACCGCGATTAATGTATAATTTATTGAGCCGCGACTTGAACGTTTCAATTGTATTGTTGTTTACAACCTCCACTGGAAGTTTGTTTCATTCTTCGATAACTCTATACGTGAAGAAATTGCGCGTTATGTCGATTGAGAAACACCTCATAATGATTTTGAATCCATTCTCCCAAGACACTCCGCTCGCATCTAGAGTGAAAAGGCTCGCTCGATCGACATTTTCCTTACTCTCTATAAACTTCCAAACCTCGATCAAATCACTTCTAACTCGACGCTTATCTAGTGAATAACGATTGAATTCACGTAGTCTGTTCTCGTACATTTTATCGCATAGCGAAGGGATAAAATTGCGGCTTCAGAAGTGGTAGTGGGTGGGCCGATCAGATGTTTATAATGAGACACTCAGTGATGAGTACCTTGCAAAGGGAAAGGATGTGTTCATAGCCTTCATGGATCTGGGAAAGGCCGCCGACTGGGTCATCATGGAAGCACTATGGAGGGGGTTGTAATTGTATGGAATTTGCAACAATTGGTGGTAAGAGGTTCAGTGTGTCTATGTTGGCAACATAGCACGTGGCAGAGTGGGGAGCGAGGTGAGTGTTTGGTTCACAGTAAAAGTGGTACTGAGACAAGGCCGCGTTATGTCTTCCTGGCTGTTCAAACTTTTCATAACTGGAGTGGTCAGAGAGGTAAACGTGAATGTAATGGGTCGTGGCCTAGAGCTGCTGGGAGCAAATAGGTGAAGTTGGCAGCTAGGTTAGTTACACTGCACAGATGGCGGATTTGGAGGATAAGTTGTGTTGGCTAGTGTCGGAGTTTGGAAGTGTGGGAAATGAGGAAGATGCAAGTTAACGTGGGTAAAAGTAAGGTAATCAGATATTTGAGGAATTTTGATGCGAGCAGAATTAGTGTCCTTCTAAATGAAGATATATGGCAGCGAAATGAAGAAAGTCTTGTTGCCACCAAAAATTTAGAATATTCAGTAGAAGTTAATCGCTTTTTTTAATAATCCTACATTAAAACGACTCTACGACGCACTGTGTAGTAAATGATGAATACATCACAATCTAAGTTTATTTGAGGATCAAAAGGTCGTTTATATATAATCTAGCTAAGGAGAGCATCTTTAGCAAAGCTTATGAAATTGATCATCCCTGAAGAAGTTTCCAGATGCGTAATGTATATAAATGAAAATTTGGGGGGCTTTTTATTGTTCTAAACCCCTTATCAATTGTCATATTGCTGAGTTTTTTGTATTTATTCTTAGTACTGGTCAATTGAACACATAACACAACTCCAATGTTTTTGCATGTAAATTTACTGATATAATATCGGACGGTACGATATCTCTGTTAGTTCAACAAATGGAACTAGTCACCTCAACACTGTAGATACGACTGATATAATATCGGACGGTACGATATCTCTGTTAGTTCAACAAATGGAACTAGTCACCTCAACACTGTAGATACGACTGATATAATATCGGACGGTACGATATCTCTGTTAGTTCAACAAATGGAACTAGTCACCTCAACACTGTAGATACGACTGATATAATATCGGACGGTACGATATCTCTGTTAGTTCAACAAATGGAACTAGTCACCTCAACACTGTAGATACGACTGATATAATATCGGACGGTACGATATCTCTGTTAGTTCAACAAATGGAACTAGTCACCTCAACACTGTAGATACGACTGATATAATATCGGACGGTACGATATCTCTGTTAGTTCAACAAATGGAACTAGTCACCTCAACACTGTAGATACGACTGATATAATATCGGACGGTACGATATCTCTGTTAGTTCAACAAATGGAACTAGTCACCTCAACACTGTAGATACGACTGATATAATATCGGACGGTACGATATCTCTGTTAGTTCAGCAAATGGAACTAGTCACCTCAACACTGTAGATACGACGGCGCATGTTCTTCTTAAACATAGTGCGGCAAAATTTCCATCGGAAATTTTGTTTTCCAACCCTACCCTCATTATCCTAAGGTAGAATAGCATCAAGCGGTATGTACAGGGGGTTAAAAACGAGAGGCACAAACTTTAACAGTAGGTAGAAGTAAAAAAATAAAACACTTGCTCCTGATTACTAAAAAGCTTCATGCTATCAAGTTTTCATGATGCTGGGGTGTCAAGTTTTGAGATGATCTGAATTGGAAAGGATATTTAACATTTAAATCTGACAACATCGGACAATGTGCATCGGTTTGTAGCTTGTTTATCATATTACCATATGGTTGATATGCATCTGGCATTTGGTGTGACCGACGGTAATGCGAAACGAGCGGGAAGATTTATTTCTGCTAGATTATACCAACAGCGTTTTCCCAGCCGATATGCGCCTGGGCATCGAACCCGTGGCATAGCGTGGACAAACGAGCGATGTTGTGTACGCTATGCCACGGTGTGAACTGATGCATAATCTCCACAACGTCGATGTTGCCATATTTAAAAGTTAAATTCCACTAACGATTTACATAGCAAGTAAAAATATAACACTTCTGTATCTGGAAAGCTAGGTAGCTTAGTGTTTTTTTTCTTGTTTTTTTTTCTCTGCTATGCTCATACATGCCACTTCTTAAAAGTATTCTCTTAAAAGTATGCCATGGTATCTCTGCTGGTCCTTCTACATTAATAACTGTTATATACCGCTGAGCATATATGAAGTTATGGTTATTACAGAGTTATCTGTTACAACTCTGTCAGATCCAGTATATTCAGATATTGGAATAAGCGGCACTAATATACTTGAAAAATCAATAATATCATGCCGACTAATGAGGCAGGCTTTCAAACTTATCATGGCGAAATAAAATGGTATGCCTTTTTGAGGCATGGATGACGAGCTTTTCTTCAAGATTATGACAATAAATGAAATTAGCTCAAACCTGCTTGTTTCGTCCTCCTATCAAACAAATAAATGCTCCTTATGGAGTCGGTGCTTTGATGAACCTGCTATATCAGCCTATCAGCCTAACGTTGATATTTTGTGCATTGCTGGATCTATAAATCTTTAATAATTTAAAGGTAAATATTCAGATACAGACGCAACGCTAAATCCACCTGGAATGGGGTGGCCGATGGCAAGACGCACCTCGCATATCTCTAATGCACTCAGACACTTACCAAAACAGAGCCTCATGACGATTTGAAATTCGTTTTCAAATAATTTGTGTTATTAATTTCACTGGAAATGTGATACTTCTCAACATAGTAAAAGGAAATAGACCACTTTTTTCCACGACAGCACAGTTCAACTTACCTCTTCGTCTAAGCATATAATTTTCAAATCCTAGAGAGGAAGAAATTGTCAATAGTTTACAAAAAGAAACGAGGATTACCAAAACAACACTCAATCAATATGTAGCAGATTAAAATAACTACGGCTTACAAGTTATTGCGTCGTTGACATAATCTCCTATAATTCGCTAATTGCCATGCACAATTTACAGTCTAGGTTACTTTTATAACCTTCATTGTACCTCAGTCGATGAATCTATCACAGTTTATTTCAGATACACAATTCATGTGACATTCAACACAGAACAAACACAAATTGGCCAATTCAAACGTAACTAAAATAATTTTTAGTCATTCTCTGCCAACTGGATCCAGCGGTGGCTGCCTTTGCTTTTAGGATGCCTTGTCAATGACCATGAAGCCAAACTGCAATGCAGCAGCATTTGAATCAAATACTGGAAAGGAAGACTTCAAATAAATTATGTTGAGTTGGTTTCCTGTGAATATTGTTGAGGAAATTTATGCACTGTTCTTGTTCTCACGGCTTCAGAGTAACCATTATTAACAAAGAATTTTCGAAGGAAATTTTTTTCATGATGGAATGCCAGCAATGAGGAAGAAAGGTTATATGCTATGATAAGGGTTTTGATGTTACTGATTCTGCACTTTAGAAGGGCGTAGAAGAAAAAACTCATACCAAGGCCTGAAAAAGTGAATTTCCTTGAAATGCCGGTTTGCATACCGTTATTGCGGTCTCTAGAGGTTTTGGTGTCAAGTAAGGGGATGGAGTTGCTGTTGTTTTCGGTCCCAAACGTGAATACAATAATAGCATGTGGGTAATTCAAGTGGTCAAGAAATTTGGTAGCAAGGGATCGCTCTTTGAAGATAACAAAGGTGTCATCTATGTTGGGCTCAATTCCAGCCGTATTGTTTCATAGTAGCAGAGAAAAGCGTTGGCTAGCGTAGCGTTGAATTGGGAAACCCATCTGTACTTCATCATATTGCTGGGACACTGAGTCGCCGAACAAAGGAGAAGGATTCCCTTCACGCTAGGTGAGGAGTTCCCTGAATTCTGAATTATATTTCTGATGTATTGAAACAGCATTTAGGGCACTCCTCAACCTTCACCGGCTGCTCCTCAATCCAGTCTTCTTTCTTTTCTCAGTCTGCTAAGCCATCCATGCCAGTGGATCCTTCTCTATTTCTCCGCACACCTACACTTCCTTTCTTTCCCAGTCTGCTTCTCCCTCCAGATTGCCTTCCTTTCACCTCCTCCCTATCACGTGACCAACAGAGCGAAGTTTCTCCTAACGAGAAATGTTCCTAATTGTTTACTAATTTAACGGTAATTCTCATTATTTAAGGTAATAATAATTCCTCAAACACACAGTTAAGAAAAAACGTATAAATAATATTGGAGGTTCACGCTGTCTTTTGTCGTTTGCCTATGAAATCAGGGTCACACAAGCAAACGATAAAATAATCTAGGGAATCTCGTGAAAACAAATGGCTTAAGGTTTTGAGACTTTTCTTGTCAGGTATTAGCAGAACTGTTGATTTAAAAGAATGATACGTGTACTGCTCACTGAAAGTGTTTTACATGAGGTACGTAAACAGTAATACTCAAACAAATATTATCTGTGATGGAGTAAAATCAATAATTAGTGTTTTCCGAATGTGTTAATACTTCATTTTGTACAACTTGTGCATATACAAAGGTTTTCTTATTATTCAGTCCGTTAATTTTCCTTGAAGGTCAATTTACTCATTTATAATAGATACAGCACGGGCTATTTTTCGGGTACTGTCATGTGATTCAGTGAACGTCATCAATGATTTGTATCTGAACAAATCCATGTCCCACGTCATATTCTAAGCTCATTTACGAATGTCATTTATTTTCGGAAGAGTCCTTTTCACTAATACTGCCCACGGTATGAGTTAAATGGATACCCAGGTGAACTGTCAATATTTTTTTACACATACTCTGTTTCGAACGACACGTGATCGAGATCAGTTCCTACCATGGTAAGCTAATCCATGTATTGGTAATCCATGTAGTGGTAATCCATGTAGAGGTAATCCATGTAGTGGTAATCCATGTAGTGGTAATCCATATGTGGTAATCCATGTAGTGGTAAGCTAATTCATTTAGTGGTAATCCATGTAGTGGTAATCCATGTAGTGGTTATTCATGTGGTGGTAATCCATGTAGTGGTAATCCATGTAGTGGTAATCCATGAAGTGGTAATCCATGTAGTGGTAATCCATGTAGTGGTAATCCATATGTGGTAATCCATGTAGTGGTAATCCATATGTGGTAATCCATGTAGTGGTAAGCTAATTCATTTAGTTGTAATCCATGTAGTGGTAATCCATGTAGTGGTAATCCATGTGGTGGTAATCCATGTAGTGGTAATCCATGTAGTGGTAATCCATGTAGTGGTAATCCATGAAGTGGTAATCCATGTAGTGGTAATCCATGTAGTGGTAATCCATGTTGTGGTAATCCATGTAGTGGTAATCCAAGTAGTGGTAATCCATGTAGTGGTAATCCATGTAGTGGTAGTAGTGGTAATCCATGTCGTGGTAATCCATGTAGAGGTAATCCATGTCATGGTAATCCATGTGGTGGTAATCCATATAGTGGTAATCCATGTAGTGGTAATCCATGTAGTGGTAATCCATGTAGTGGTAATCTATGTAGTGGTAATCCATATAGTGGTAATCCATGTAGTGGTAATCCATGTAGTGGTAATCCATGGAGTGGTAATCCATGGAGTGGTAATCCATGTAGTGGTAATCCATGTAGTTGTAATCCATGTAGTGGTAAACTGATTCATGTAGTGGTAAGCTAATCCATTAAGTGGTAATCCATGTAGTGGTAATCCATGTAGTGGTAATCCATGTAGTGGTAATCAATGTAATGATAATCCATGTAGTGGTAATCCATGTAGTGGTAATCAATGTAGTGGTAACCCATGTAGTGGTAATCCATGTAGTGGTAATCCATGTAATGGTAATCCATGTAGTGGTAATCCATGTAGTGGTAATCCATGTAGTGGTAACCCTGTAGTGGTAACCCCTGTAGTGGTAATCCATGTAGTGGTAATCCATGTAGTGGTAACCCATGTAGTGGTAATCCATGTAGTGGTAAGCTAATCCATGTAGTGGTTAACTGCATCGACCTTGCCGTTGTAAGCTGGAACTCTTTGTGGTGACATGATTCTAGCTGTCGAGCTTTGAAAGGGAAGTGTTACTACGAGATAAGTCCCTCACGCCTAGCTGAAGTCTGTTCCATCCTGTTCGAGGCACAACCTCCCTTCGTTTCCATGAGGATAGCAGCCATAAGAAGAAAGAACGCTTTCCGTCGACGTCATGTCTTGAAGTGGAGAGTTTGTAAAACTTTCAGCGACTTTCGTTTAAGGAAAATATACACATTTTTAATTTTAAAAATTTCGTTTAAGGTATATAAGAAACGAATTTCCATTATACTATGTTAATTTAATTATGTTTTTTTTTTGCCTGCAGGGAAGCAAGGGGAAACTTCCTGGAGATACTGGTTGGAACAGAAGTTAGATATTTGAGGGTTTCATATTTACGAGTGGAGCGTAATATGTCTGTCCCATATTTTTGAATGACTGCGACCCTACTTTGACTTGGATTTAAGCTGATGTTTCTTTCGGGACAAGACCAATTGAATACAGAATATCGAACTATATGAATCCGAATTTGACAGAAAAGTACAACAATACAATCAGTTTATTATTATTAGTTTGGCAAATGAATTGTCCATTACATACTGGCATTTCGGCAACGGTGTTCATTGATTACTCATGTACCAATTTATTTCATAAACAATTTTAGCTATCATCATATTAGTCGATGTCTTTATAATATGTTGGGAATGAAAATTTCACGTATATAGAATGAAAAGTAGTCAGAAGTAAAAAGCAATAACGTAAAAAGTAATAATCAAACAGAGAGCGACACTCACGTACACTACCCTGACTGGAAATAATTAGTTTGGTCGTTGCCAAAATGGCGTGGATGAACCCTCCTCCCGTAACTGCCACCTCTTTTTTTCCTCTCTAGGAGGTTGAGGCTGCAAACTATAGTAAACAAGAGCAACGATGGGATTGACACGAAGATAAAGCTAGTGGAGCGAGTGAAATAAAAGAAGGAGAGTGTGTAGGGAACAGCTGTAGAGAAAAAAGACTTGATGAAGATAAATTTAATGAATGCATGGGTGGAAGCCGAAGGAGTGATTGTGCTAAATAGGTACACTGGGAAGTGAGAAGAAAGGAGGACGATATAAAAGGAAAACTATATCAAAACCAATAAAATGAACCAATAATTGTCATGAGATCCCCGTTATCTGAAATGTTCTCCTCCTCTGTGCGTCTCAGCTCATTGCCAGGAACAAAAATTAGATAAAATGGAAAACTACATAAAAGTTAGGGTTTGTATACCACTTTCTTTATCACTACAGCAGTCATTTAACTGATCGGATGATAATAATTCATATACAATTAGTCCAGTGATGCCATTGATCGCTGTTGCGCTGATATACGAGCAATGCTCTGCTCATCAGGCTTGAAAATAACGGTCGCTTTCAGCTGAGTTTCTTAATGGAAAGCTGTTCGTGTTTGGCACGAGTTAGCTGTTATTACATTCATAATGCGAGGCCTGTTTTGGGTCAAGGCATCGGCTGACATTGGTCTCTCCTCATAGAGTAAGGAGAGATTGGGGGCAGGAGGGGGGATTAAGGTGGTTAAACGACTAAGATGGAGCGAGTCGATTAATTGTTGAGGGAGCCCTTGGAAGGCGAGGCATGCAAAAGTGTTAATGTGACCAATGGAGTGTTCAATAAACATCGAGTGAAGTTGCTTCAATAGAGCGTAATAAACGATACAACATCATCTGTTCTATCGCTCAACACAATGTTACATGGACGTACGCATCTATTTATAAATGGGAAGTGGGATACACGATTAAATCTGTACATTAGCACCCGCCGGGATATTTTGCCAGCAAAAACTGATTTCCAGTGCGATTAAAGAAAAATAACAACAAAGCTTATAAAAACAACAACTTCATTAAAACTAAATTAAAGCCTATTTAAATATGAGCTATCCGCCGTGGTCAAGCAGACAAGTTCTGAACAGATCGTGTTTTTCTCTGGCTCCGTTGAAACCATTTAACGCAATTGGGAATCTCGTCATTCAACTCCCCCACCACCTCGTGCAGGCGTTCTCGGACGTTATTTGTACACGCAGCTCAAAAGTTGTTTGGATTGTTATGCGAAAGACTATAAAAAACTTCCAAAAAACTTAAAACAATGATCCATAACCGTAGGGCATTATACCGCATATCTTTTGGTCTGTTTAAGTATACCAACTATCCCAGTAAAAGAAGCCCCGGAGAATTTAACACAAAAAATGTTAGTGAAATAATCAGCCTATTTTCCGTAGAGTACTTAACTGTTGATCAAATGATTACCAAATATTCTCTCTGGTTTCCTAATATTTGCATTTACTTGACACAGTAAATCTTTCACTGTTCATGCGTTAGCGCGCACATATATTTGAATCAATCTGCGCCTTGTGTGAGCCTAAACATCGATGAGACAAGGAAGGCCTCCGTGTCCTCATGGGAGTTGTGGTATGTGGTATCAGACCCACACATCCACTTCATTTACAGCATTACCCCATCAGTAGTGACAATGCTTGCTAGGCACTCCATGAGCGACAGCGATAAATGGGTAGACGCCTAATAGCCCTATTGGTGGCCGCTTTCATAGGGCGACGTTTCACTTGCGTTTTTCTTGGAGTACTTTGTCCGAAATGACCGAGCAATTTATTTTAAAAATAAGAATAAAGGTCAATTTTTGATGTAACAAGATGTTTTTTCGCCGCCTCAATTCTCCTCTTCTTGATCCGATTACGTTTTTCAATAAATAATTCTATTCTGACTGTTATAGCTGATAGAGCCGCATCTGCGTAATTTTTTATAAGGCTAGTTGCTAAGTTTGTATTTCAGTTAAGATAATACAATTCCGCTAATGACGACTGTACGACAATAAAGTTAACGTCAATCAAAAAATATGTAAATTAATTCAAAGGAATAAAATTATTGACGTCTTCTCTCTTCGTCAAAGACATTTTCTATATTCCCAATCTGACTGTAGATAAGCATGATGAATATTCGCAATGAAATATTTAGGCTCTCGCCGTGTACTTAAATTTAAAAAAATCCTCTTTACGTGTGCATGAAGTCTGGTGTCAAGCCACTAACTCACAAAAATTGAAAGGCTGACCCGTAGAGCGTATGAAAGAATGCTTGCGACATGTAAAATTCAAAAACTTATTTATTTCATCATTCCACTGACAGCAGAATCAACCCATACAAAATCGAATAGAAAATTCAGAACATGATAAAATTCTATCACCAATTGCACAACCATTCAAACCTTTCATGGGACTGATCTGTGTAGGCAAGTATTATTTGTTTCGTGACTGTCAGTACTCATCCCTCACATCTGGCCCTGGGAGGGTGAGAAGGATACAGCACTACCCAGACTGTTGCATGATATTGGATGAATAAATATGAACTTGATTTAAATCAGAACCGCTTCCATCTTATTGAAACAAACTATCCATGTCAGCACTATTTCTTGATATTGACTTTCCTCCATTCGCTTACATAATCGCCCGTTTCTGTCAACAATTCACTCAATCTCAACAACTTATTATACCCACCCTCTTCTGAGCTATCGCAATCTTTTCCCAAGCTCGTTGCGCTTCATTTGCAACGAAACGAGTACGGACCTTTGTGGCATTTTTTATCACATATGCAGAGATATTTATTCAATCAATTTGAGCTTTATGTCTTAATAGCACACTTCCACAGGGTGTCTATGTTTTCAGAATTGTAATTAAGTTAAAATGGTCCGTAGTTAGAGATGTAGCGGCATCTGGAATAAGAGAACCAATCCAAGGTTGTTCACAGCATCGCAAGTTGCGTTCAACTTTTCGAATGGACCGCTTTCAATAGGCTTAGACTCAGAGTAGAATTCAAATTGCCAACAGATTTTACATTTATGAAACCATCGAAGGTTTAGGCAATATGTAAATGCAAATCAACCATCATTGAGTCAGTAAGCATTTTTTATCGGCCACAGTGATCTTGCCGTACACCTTCAAATGAAACACGAGGTCCCTTGAAATGCTTCCCGTCAACTCAAACCGAAATCTGAACTGTTATAGATAGAAGGATCGGCCTCGGCCAATAATCATTTCCCACAGCATGCCTTTCCTACTCCGTGAATATGCATTGGATGAAGTAAAAATTGATAGGAAAGTGACGGCATATGCAAATAATTTCGTTCAACTACATAGAAGAAAAACTTGACAAGGATTTGGTGTCTTTCAATGATCCACATTAAAGAACGTTTGAGATCGCCCATATCTATCTGTTGCTCGGTATGCACACTTCAGTTGGTCAAATGCACTGTGGTCTATTAACAAGGAACATTTCCCATTTGCTTCAATCAACCCAAGTAGGTATTCAATTATCCACAATACAAAGTTTTCCTAAATAACGATATTGCCCTATATTGATATGAAAGGATCGTGGTTTAATATCGATTCGCATCACATAACAGGATAATGATTGCGAATTTTGCTAATAAACTCGCAAACACTTCTCTCCATAAGTGTTTCGTGTCATTAAATCGTTATGTAATTCATCCGATGACCAAATAAAAGTTATTAACTTCACTGGCAGTCTCTAGTTAAAAACGGATATGCATTATAGACCAGTTATTGTATTAAAAGAGTTTTTTTTATTACGTGATACATAAGCAAGCTAATTTTCATATACATCGCATACAAATCCCCTTATCTATGTTTGCTGTTCATTCGTGTTGGCTCCCATCCTTTTCAGCTCCTCGTACTTTTCGTATCTCCATCCATGCTGGTTCCTACTTCATTCTTGTCGGACGGTTCCCCATTCGTATATGATCCCCATCCGATCAAGTCGGATCCTCGTCCATGTCCGCTCCCTATTCGTGTCGGCTCTCCATCCGTGCTGGCTTCCCATTCATGTCGGCTCCCATGCGTGTCGGCACCGCATGCTCGTCGGCTTCTATTCCATGACGGATTCCCATTAGTGTCGATTCCCCGTCCGTGTCCCCTACCCACATAGCATGGCAAAGAGAGCATTAACAGTGCTTTGCCAATCCATCTGAAGTTGATTGAGAACTATATTCCGTTTTCATATTGGGATTAGCTGGCGTTGAACGGCATTATAAGACAACATTGAGTATCGACCAGTCTGGAACAACCAAAGACTATACCAAGACCTCAAGATCCTCTTGGGCAGAGCATTGCAAACTGTTATGCAGTTAGTATGTCTTCATGATATCATATAACACGTGAAAATATACTATGACGCAGACATGGAGAGCTGTCTCCCAGTCAAACACTCGCTTATAGCGGTCACAAGACAGGGGACGCAGACATGAAGAACTGTCTCCCAGTCAAACACTCACTTATAGCGGTCACAAGACAGGGGACGCAGACATGAAGAACTGTCTCCCAGTCAAACACTCGCTTATAGCGGTCACTAGACAGGGGACGCAGACATGGAGAACTGTCTCCCAGTCAAACACTTCCTTATGGCGGTTACTAGACAGGGGACGCAGACATGAAGAACTGTCTCCCAGTCAAACACTCACTTATAGCGGTCACTAGACAGGTGACGCAGACATGAGAACTGTCTCCCAGTCAAACACTCGCTTATAGCGGTCACTAGACAGGGAACGCAGACATGGAGAACTGTCTCCCAGTCAAACACTTCCTTATGGCGGTTACTAGACAGGGGACGCAGACATGGAGAACTGTCTCCCAGTCAAACACTTCCTTATAGCGGTCACTAGACAGGGGACGCAGACATGGAGAACTGTCTACCAGCCAAACACTTCCTTATAGCGGTCACTAGACAGGTGACGCAGACATGAGAACTGTCTCCCAGTCCAACACTCGCTTATAGCGGTCACTAGACAGGGGACGCAGACATGAGAACTGTCTCCCAGTCAAACACTCGCTTATAGCGGTCACTAGACAGGGGATGCAGACATGGAGAACTGTCTCCCAGTCAAACACTCGCTTATAGCGGTCACTAGACAGGGGACGCAGACATGGAGAACTGTCTCCCAGTCAAACACTTCCTTAAAGCGGTTACTAGACAGGGGACGCAGACATGGAGAACTGTCTCCCAGTCAAACACTTCCTTATAGCGGTCACTAGACAGGGGACGCAGACATGGAGAACTGTCCACCAACCAAACACTTCCTTATAGCGGTCACTAGACAGGTGACGCAGACATGAAAACTGTCTCCCAGTCAAACACTCGCTTATAGCGGTCACTAGACAGGGGACGCAGACATGGAGAACTGTCTCCCAGTCAAACACTGACTTATAGCGGTCACTAGACAGGTGACGCACACATGAGAACTGTCTCCCAGTCAAACACTCCTTATAGCGGTCACTAGACAGGTGACGCAGACATGAGAACTGTCTTCCAGTCAAGCACTCGCTTATAGCGGTTACTAGACAGGTGACCAATTGTAATCCAACGATTATTATGGTACCGATCTTGTCGTATTGAATATCTTCACATTTTTCATTCCTAATGGCATGACAATCGACAAATTTTCATTATAGCCTACTAAATCAATACCCTTGCATCCACACCTCCGACGTTGTTGTACTGGTGTTATTGCAGTGGTCTTGTACATTACGACAATCGTTGACTGAGGGTAGTAAGGTGTTGGGAGGACTGTAGGGTGAGATGTCGGGCAGAATCTTGGGGTGGGAGTAGTGATGGTGGTGTTTTTGAGGAAGCAGTTGAAGGTTGTTGATATCAAATTATTTTCAATCGCGTGGCTGGAGTTACCCAGATGAATATAATCATAAATGAGAATAGGTAAATGTGAGAGAGGGAGAGTGAGAGAAAGCTGTCAGCTAGAGTAGATACGCGAGTTTAAATGTGATTCCGGTGCGTGAGGAGATTATGTCCTAAGAAGGTAACGAATTCCTAATTTTGTGGCCGTAGTGGGCGAACAGCGTATGAGACCAAGAAGTGGTTAGATGGACAGTTGAAGAATGTATTAAATGGCAGCGGTATCAGTAATGAGTAAGCGAGTGAGCGCGAAATGAATAGGTACGATTGAAGGATGATAGTTAACGAATAAGTTCGACGCCTCCTCGAAGATCTACCCAGCATTTCACTGGCTCCATTCCGGTGAGGTCAATAGGAGTAGCACCTAAAAGCCGCTCATATAATATTGTTAACTAAAACATTCGCACAAAACCACTTTAACGGCATATTTCCAATCGAAGCGAAGGATGACTGACTTCAAAACCGCCTAACATTCAATCGGAAAGAAAGCAGTCTGCTTCGGTCATGTTCCACATCACCTCATCATCAGCTACTAATGTATCATCAGCCTAAATGCAAGTGTAGCAATCATTCTGGTCGTAACCGGGATTATTCCAAATGTAATTGGAGTATGATGGTGTCAGGTTCAGTTATGGTGTCCGCCCTGGTAGGTCATATGCCGGGTTGGGAGTATGATGGTGTTTGGTTGAGTTATGGTGTGCGCCCTGGTAGGTCAAATGCCGGGTGGCAATAAACACGTCATTCCGATTCTGATTAGATATTTGTCATGACATTCGCTTCCAATTTGACTATTGCTCAATTGGACAAAATAATGCATTAGTATCTAAGACGCCAGGCAGGTTGTGACAACTTTTGATACGGATCTGAGGAGAGTATCTCGAAATGTTTCAGGTCATGTTGAGGCGTACCTGGCATTTATGATCCGGCTGGGTAAACGTGAAAGCTGTCGTGCCCAGTTACTGGAAGCGGTCTCTTAGCTCAATCTCGATCCGGGTTGAGTGGATGGGCTTCTAATCAAATCCTTCACGCTAAAGGACTGAGACTTGTGTGTGACATATCAAGAATAAGTATTATGTGTCAGTCATGAAGGTGAAAAGAAAGACGGTTCGCCCTTGGACATTTTCAAACTTCTTATACAGTCAGCTACTTTTGCTTTTGAAAAACTGTTGTGTGTCAATCTCTATTTCTAACTACTACCTCAACCCAATTCTCCCTCGTGAGTTAGAGACTAAAACGTTGAGAGACAATTCATGCCAGAAGCTACTGCCTCTAGACAGATATACATATGCTTCATCCATTGGTTGCCACTCTCGTAGTAAGATTTCTTTTCATGGGAGTGTTTAGGATCCAACTAATGAAAAAAGTCTATCAGTACACTCCGCAAGTTCACTGATCCGTCACTAAATCTTATATCGCGACTTAACGGAGTTCGACCAGAATGCCATTTCTGCAGTAGTCTGTACGGTCAGGGAACTTCACACAGGTCTAGGAGTTAGAAGAATTCCGTTGCTAAATATCCAGTTCGTTTGGATAGATAGTGAGCGAGTGATTTGTTTCGATAACCTTTATTTGCAATTTTCTATGGAATTAGGAATAATGTAAACACGCCCAGAGTCCAAGAAGTGGGTGGCTTTTTCGACAACTCAATTAAATATTTGGAGTCACGAATAAAGGAAGCATCAAAACAATGCTGAGGTCAATCTTAAAATGAAATTAGTTCCATTAAGTGTTCAAGAAATTGATATTGACAGAACAGCTCACACAGATTCATTTGGAAATGTGATGATGATTTAGTTTAATATTGTTTTATTCATTAAATTTCGGGCTAGGAGAGAAAAACAGGCAAGGTTTTGATTATCGTGGTCCGTTTTGGTGTAGAACAATAACCCACTTCTTCACAAAGTTGTTGATAGCAGAGACGCGAAATCATTCAGTCAGCGAATTTCTGTGATTACGACAACTCCTTTTTGTTGTCAATCCTTGTGTCGAACGCTGGGCAACTCCTCATACAATCAGTCCTTATTTTTTCGTCAATGGTTTGGCGGTAGGATACAAACGCTCAATATATTGGCCTAGATAGAGGCCTATAGAATCATAACTATTCTACAAAACTGGGCACAATCAGTCATAATTTACCTATTCTTGGTACATTTTGCCTGCTCATAGTTACATCTTACAGAATCAATCGTTCAACATTCATCTAAATTTGCAACAATCGTTCATAATTGTCATTCACCGTTCAAATCAACTACACCGATAGTGGTTACTTCCGTTCATTTTTTAGCCAGACACATTACAAAAACTAAAAGTCAAACTGGTTATAATCTCGTATAATTGTCCTGATCCGTTACCAACGTTCAAGTTAACCATAAAACATCTGCAACTGCTTATGATCGCTAATAATTACCTTCAAGGTTCACACCAACTTATTACAAGCGTTCGTAATTATTTCCAACTTGATAAAATCAGCCCTAATTCTCTCTAAATTATTAGAATGTTTTTGTCCTTCTCTTCTTGTTCCAATAGCCAAAGTTCTTCCAACTTATAGCAAGAAAATATATTAATTGACAAAGTTACGCAACTGGTGTAAATAACAAGTGATGATTGCTCCAGAAAACTCAGGAACCAAACGAGCCACTAATGCAAATGTTTGTTAAGAACTCCTTACCAGCTAAAGTGTTCCAAATCTGTCCCAACTGCATTTGATGCCGGAAAGTCTCATTTTGCGCAATGTTTGGTGTGTGGCTGGGATGTTTCATGCACCATACCACGTACTATCGGTTACAAAATAGAGACCTTATTTTCAATTTCGAGTTTTATTTAAACTTCATTTAAATCAAATTGTATGAAGTTCGGTAAGTTTCTATGCTTGTATGTTTACAGCCAAACGTCTGGAGGAAATACAAATGTGTCAATTCATAGTATAAAACATACAATATCGTTGCAGGGATGCCTCAAACGAAACGCGGAATTCAAATTAAGTTCTCTATCTTTGTATCGATAGTACATGGGTAGATCAAAGTAATAGGTAATATGTTTGGCGGCGTAAATGGAATACTGTTGATATATATCTATAACTTTCTTATTGTTGGGCCACACGAGTCACGAACACCCTTGCATAATTGTCTCATGAATTGACTGTATTCTCGAATACATATGAAGTCACGGTATGCGTACTGACAATATCACAGCTGCAATTTACTAATCAGCGACTAAGTTGATTGGAAGTAGTGACAGTGACTGGGTTCAGTGAAGGTCGGCTGTCGTGGTTGAGTGAGAGTAGTCATGTCTGGTTTGAGTGACAGGAATGACTGTGCGAGGGTAGAGAGAAAGTGGTAACGGGGCCTCTATGATTGGGTTCACTGAAAGTAGTGACTGGTTGGATTGTGTATAAATACTGGCTTGGTCTGAGACCATTTCATATATAAAAATACCCAGTACAAATCTTTGGAAGAAAATAAATCCTAAAGTATACAGCCGGAATTGAAATTATTCGGTAGCAGATCTGTATAAGGAAATAACGTGAAAAATTAAATTAATATTGATAGTAAACAATAATGTTGTTTATCAGTCCAGGATATAATTACAAATTGCTTTGATATAAGGCACTGACGCTAAACACTGTCAGAACATTTAAAAACTCCATCAATTTTATTAACCGAATTGAAACGACCGAGGCCGCTAACATGCCTTCTTTTCTTTGGCGAACCACAGCTGCAACAACACGCGCCAGACCATCTCAAAAAAGAATCCTGTTTTCTAAGTGACTCAGCTCAGGTCGCCAGAAAACAGGACGCATTCAAGTTGCAGTGAAAGAGACGAAGCCAAGACGAACGCAAAAGTATAGTACGGAGTTACATAAACTACTGAGCTGTATAAATGCTGCTTCTTATTATAAAACTATTTTGTGTTGACCCGAGTGATACTCCAAATAACAAATGAGGTATAAAATATCATTTTGAAAGTATCGAACTTAAATAAATTATTGTATTAGAAAATATAGCTTCTTATTTTGCTTCACAGACTAACAAGGGCATACTACTCAATTATGTCACAATCTTGGTGACATTTTTGGAGGCTTCACGAGTTCAAAGTCATTCTCTAAAATGATTTAACAATGTTTTGTGAATTAAAATGAAATAGGTATTAGATTTCCTGGTGTAGTGAATACCCGGTTGTTTATTCATTGATGATTGTTGAAGAATACAGACGCCCACATCATCACTAATAAAGGATAAGAACACTACTGACTTGTTTTTCATCTAACTCTTTTGCAGCAGCAGTGTAACGAAATCAAAGCAGTCAAATGAAGTGTGAACGCTCCCCATCCGTCCTATGATGATGTTCAGTTATGTATTGCTTAGTTGTATGATCGAACATCGTTCGTACCAAGTAAAATGTTCAGCGACTGTTGCATAGCAATTCTTTAGACAAGAGAGTAATCAAACATTTTCCGTGTCAGCCAAAAATTATAATGATCAAAATGAAATCTAAAAAAACTGTTCAAAATTACAACGATTTTCGTTCGTGAATAAATGGTACCTGAAACCGAAGGTTTCAGGTAGCATTTATGACTTCAGAGTATAGATACGTCCACTAATATTGACGTAATTATTGTAGTGACGTCATTCATTATGGTACAGTTTATTAATTCATCATATTCATTTACCCAGTTATAACATACGTCAGGTTCATTGACGTGCAAAAGTGTCTATCTCAACGTCTAGCCCATATTGTATTACACCTCTTCAGAAGACCAGTATTATTTACCTTCTGAGCATAGTTTAATGAAAATTGTAACCCTTCCTCGTACCATAACGAATCGCACGACACCAAGATAGTGGAAAAATACGGATCAAAGGCAAGGCAGGGGCAGATTAATTTAACTTCAGCGATTTCCAACACAAGAAAATAAGAATCAGCTACAACTATGTTCCGTGTTCGGTATCGCCTACATTCAGACAAAGTGGCAAAGTTGAAGCCACCGACGTTGATAGGTTGGCCAGAGGACTACGGGAGGGAAGTTCAGTAACGATCGTGGGAGGTTGTGATGTAAGGAGCAGCCGTAACAACCTGCGATCGATCTAAGCAAATTGCACTAAGAGTGGATGAATGGTGTGGGGGATAGCGACTGCCCTGGGGCACAGGATGAGTTGTGCGATGAAAAGTGTTATTGAAAGGGATTTAAAGAACTGTAGGATTTAAAGAACTTACAATATTTTTGCGTATAACGACACAAAAAGGAAAATTACAGCAATATAACAATACGGCATACTTTGTACCAAGCCGTCGTCAGCGTGATCTGTTTACAAGACAACTTTGGTTATATAAATATATTTCATGTTAACGTACCAAGGCATTTCATGCCATTCTCAGACATTCACGATTGAAAACTCCCATCGACTAGCATGGCTCGACTCTATCACGCTCCACCTGTTATTGCACGCTTATGGAATGAAAACACAATGTGAAAGTTAACAAGTGAGGTGCTTCTGTTCAGAGTCAAAGCATGCTGGGATATTCATGAGCGGAAAAAAATAGGTAAGGGCATTTTTTGTTGGACAGGCAGCTAATAACAAATTACGCCACAGAGTATGAAATTTTGATTTGAATGAGACGTGATAAATGGGTATAATATTCATCCATAAGTATAATGTACGCCTAACAATAATTCTGCTCAGAGTCAAGTCGAGCATTTTGATTTTTTTTTTATCAAAGTAAAAATATAATTAAGAATTGAATGATCACATGAATAGGACTATCACAGTTACACTTCAATTCGTAATGATTAGAATATTGATTGATGATTAAGTCTCTTTTTGTCTAATGGTTGCAATAAGACGAGCGATGATAGTTCGAAATTATAATTAGCGAAAAGGGACTCGGTGACAATATAATTCATCCAAAAAGACAACGTTTCCTCTACTATCAAATTTTTTTGTAATAACAGTTTACTTTTATCAGCACAAGCTGCAAGTAAATATTGATAGTTAAACTATAGGGCAGGACTAAATCTCAAACAGAAAAAATGCTTGAAGGTTCCTTGACTGTTTAAAACATTGACGATATTTTCGCCAATGAACGTCAGTTGATGCTTGAGTTATTGGAAAGTACGTGCCTGCTGGAAAGTACATTCAATGCCAAATCATCCATTCATTCTTTCATTGACACATAGGGGAAAATATTGACTCACAACGAGAAACGAAATATGTTTTCAAATCGGGAAAATAAGTCGAACGTTGAAACTGCGTAATTCAAGTCCAGGAGTAAGCACTGCAATGCCTATCAATTAATGTATGTTAAAATAAACATTTACTCTACGTGCAGTTTGTTTCGATAATTGTTTGATCTGGCTTTAGATGAACTAGGGTGACTCAACGTATTCTATTGCCTTGCACGCAAACCAGCATCCACGCTGAGCGGTCATTTCTTTAATCGTAAACATGTTTAGATTAATCTCTTGCCAAAGTTAACCCTAAGCTAGGAGCAAGGATGAATAGCTCAAGACCCCACAGTAGATACGTCATACGGTATATCATCCGATAAAATAGATTAACGTCGAAGTTGAATAAAATGGGTGTGTGAGTATTGCTCCACCTTTTGATTTGCATTGGAGTTCGTAAATCTAAATTCATTATGGAATGATTTATTTATTTAGAAGGTGGAAACACAATAAATAAAGAACATGGTAGAACTGATATCATTTAATTGAAGTATTAGTGATATATGAACAGCAAAGCACAGAATCAAAGTATTGCACTATTGCACTGCTCGTGCAGAAGACTGAATTATTATGTTAAGGCAACGTTGGCTTGGTCTATGCTCCATTCATGCAGATATCTAGAACAGTGGGGGCAAGCCGCCCGCCTTTGCATACGAATGCCACCATTAGGCTGCTCAGCAAGCGAAGAGCTTGTAAGGTGAACAGGAGGAAATGCCAATGCTTCGTGTATCGCAGGTTTGAGTGCGGCTTCAGCAACACGAATACATGCGGCTATTCATTTATACAATCCGAGTGTAGGCGGTGTATATAATCATGAATATTCATTACTCCAAATAACTTTGGCGTCATGTATATTTCAACACCGGAGAGAACAAGTATTCATATGAACAATATTATTTCCGAACATACACCTATTTTTGAATGTATATCTGAAACTTTAACTGTTGGCATTTGATTATTGCCATAGAACGTGATCGTTCATTGCTTCATAAGGAGCAGTCTTTCTATATTTGTCGTTCGTTGTTCAAGGACAAGCTCCCTCTGCTTTGTTTGATCGTTGTGTTGCATGCATGGAATCAAATGTTCGGCTAATTTATCTCTCGAATTAAGCCTCATTTAAAACAAACTGGCTTGTCTTCGTGCATGAATAACTTCCTCAATGTCCTTACTAGTACTTTGGTGTGACAACAACAACTGCCATCGTTCGCTGTTCAAACTGGTTGGGTATAATTTTTTGGGACAATTGACCAAATAAATATGAGATATGTTCGCATGTATGGGCGAACATCGTGAATGTTTCATCACGATGGAAAAAATATGCATGTAATTTCACATGCATGTATCTTCTCAAATGTACACGTGACTAAATCAAACTGCAAACGTGTTCTTGTCATCAACAAGCACAAAACCCATCATCAGAACTACACTCGGAATTAAATAATTGCTAGCTGAGTTGAAAATGCTGAAAAGATTTTCATGTTATTCATAATACCGTAGACGATATTTTCCAATAAAACAAATAACAAATTCAGACCGCTAGCCTCTTGAGTGTTTACCGGATCCTTCAGCATTACGACTGTGCTTTAAGGAGCAGGCAGGGTAGGTGTGAGAGCAGCTAAAGGAAGAAGTACTTGTGACGAAGTGTACTTGAAAGAGTACAGGATCGTGACGCGGACAGACAGAATAAGGAATGAGGATTGCGAGTAGCATCGGACGTGGGAATAAAGCTCTCTGATTTCGTTTGTAGGAAACTAATCAGATGTCTTGCCAACGAAAAATTTCCCTACCCAAACTCTTCCCACGCTTCCTAAGCAGGGGATTTCTCCGAGGTCGTTTCATACAGCAGCAAGAGGCAACACACTTATTTCAAATCTGTAACGAGAAAATGCTTTCCTAAGCAATCACAAGGATTAAATTTAATCATCTGAATTTTTTCCAGAAACGATTGATTCTGGTGAGTAATTATTACAATCCCATGACGATAAGATCCCTCTAATCCTTCAACTTACGCCTTTAACGTCTGGTTATGGGGAATGACAATTTCTATATCGTGGAAGCAAGAACCTTCTGATCCTTCAGCTTACATCATTAAGGCTGGTTATGATGAGTGATGATTACTATCTCACGAAGGCAAGGCCCTTCTAATCCTTCCAACTACACCTATAACGGTTGGTTAGGGCTAGTGATGAAGAGAACTAGGTACAAATCCATGAGTTTTTAGAACTCACCGCACTAATTTGAATTGCAGATACAGTAAATAAACAAAATTTATCTGATCTACTCGATAATTACTGGGTGACAACTCTTGACGACTAATCAATTTAGAAATAACTTTGCGAACACCACTGAATTCCGCACACCGTTTGGGATCTCAAAGCAACTATATCGGTTGACCTCATCATACAGACAAAAGTACAACATGGATTTAGTATACTTTTTATACTGTTGTCATGTAACACGCTTCTGTTGTAAATAATGCTGATGTATTCCGATCGCTTTGGGTCGTCGAAAATATATAGCATAGATATATACGGAGATATATACGAAAATATATAACAAAGATATATATAATTATATTATAAATTAGACCATCTGATAACCCCGTTATTGGTCTTACACATCAATCGTAAGAACTAATTAGTTTTTGATACATGAGAACTGGCGACTCGGATCAGATGTAGAAAATGCTTTTATGAAGTATTGGGAATGGAAAGCTGTCTTATTTTTTGATGACTTGTACAATAAGTTCGTAATCGCCATGGATATAAAGCCCAGTGATACAGATACAAACACAGACACTAGGTCGAATCTCCCCGGAAGAGGAGTGGCTTACGGCGAGGCACAAGACACTCTTGTACCATTCACTCCCACTCAAATATACTTAGTTCTTTAGCGTTAAAGGGTTCTGCCAGAAGAGCAACACTCTGGGTCAGTGTGCGGTCCGAGGTCCGTGTTAGCAGCAGAGCACGACAGTAAAACTGGTTTCCACCTACCGCGTCACAGTGACTGGACACTCCCTCCCTCCTCCCCGACCACGACCACCCCGTTTCTCAACGCAGCGACACGGGCGGGGAAACAAGTCAGGACAGCGTCATTCTTCAACCATTCACAAGCATTCTTCACTCACGCCTATCAATAGCAGGCTAGCTTGCTACCTCCACACTTATGTCTCTCCTTCTTAACGCCTGATTCACGCCGACCAGCCACCCCAACGTCGGTCTACCTCTAGGCCTACGTCCACTCACCTCCGCCTTCGTCGCCCTTTCCTCCATTCTTACTTCATTCATACTACCATGTGCCCGAATCGTCTCAGAACACGCGGATCTGCTCCATCCTCTAACTTCGTTACCATCCCTCTTCTAATTTGAATAACGTCGTTAATGATCCTGTCTCCCAGCGTTACATCAGTCATGCTCCTCAAACATTTCATCTTGAAAACATTCAACCTTCTTCTCACTTCTAATGGTAAAAGGAATTTCTACTTTCTACTTCTGATCAAATGACATGAAGTAATAGTATATAAAGAAGCGTTAACGAGAAAACAGGGTTATTTTATCTGACGAAACTTTTGTTTTTTTAGTGGGTATATTATGAGTACCTCTGAACAGCGAGGGGTGGAGTGGTGCGCTTTAAATCGTTCATATAAACTCATGAAAAATGTTCAATTTTAAAATTAGCTCGTTCAAACAACACAAACAATTTAAAATGAGCGTGAATTACGTATATTATCTGGAGTTTCTTGGACATTTTTTTGGTGGTAGAATATTGGCCCTCATTTCAATTAAAATTTGGTAGTCAAGTAAAGGGTTCATAGTTCTTGACTCAATTATTCGCCATAAATTTATAACACAAATAGCTATCGCGCGGCCTTTTCGATCCTATCAATAAAATTGATCAAACTCTTAGTGTCAGTTGCTTGGAATATTATCGAGAAGTTACCCAACTTGCCTCACGAAGGTGGAAGGCCGAGAACCTATCAAAAAGATATGCAGCCTAGACCAAAATTACTCAAAGTTGAACACAAACACATTTTCTAATATACAGTACTGGAAAAATTATTATGGATTTTTGAGATTTTCGGTATTTTTACATAAAAAGGTGAAATAAACACAATTTATGTATTGATATATGATTTATTTCATATTATTTATGCAGAACGAGTATTTCAGTAGTCTGTTT
>SDVV010000854.1:0-28377 GCA_016164225.1 Gammarus roeselii
CCTTTTAGCCGGGGCGCTAGAATTTTGCTACCGTATCCACCGCGTGTCGTAGAAGGCGACTAAAAGGGGTGCCTCGTAGCCGGGAGTAGAATCGTGCTACCGTATCCAATGCGTGTTGTAACAGGCGACTAAAAGGGGCTAGGAATCTCTCTTTAAAACCCTTCCTCAAAGACGGCAATACGAGCGGGGGGAGGAGAGGCTCACGCTTCTCCGAACCCTATTGTTAGGGACGCTGATGTGCGTGGCTGTAGCACGAATGATGTAAAGAGGGAGATTGGTAAGATGTTTGTGAGGAGGAAGTTTGATGTTGGCGCTGAGTGAGACGAAATTGAAAGGTAAGGGAGAATGCGAGTTTGGTGTGGTAAGTGGAAGAAAGTCTGGTATGGATGAAGGTTGGGCGCGAGAAGGCGTGGTTTTGATATTAGGTGATCAGTTGGCAAGTAGCGTTACCAAGTGGAAGGAGGTGTCCTCAAGATTGATGTGGGTGAAAGTTAAGTTTGGCGTAGAAAGATTCGTCTTTGTGAGTGCATATGGTCCAAGTAGCGAGAGGAGTGAGGAGGAGAGGGAGCAATTTTGGACTGTCCTGAGTGAGTGTATTGAGAGTTTTGGAGGTCAATTCAGTAGAAGTAGTTGTTGCTGCTGCTTCACTTTTCCACCGGAGTCCCAACGCGAAGTTAATGCCGACTCCCACGCAGGGCAATTAAAGAGTGTCAAAGTAGGTGCAGCGTAGATTACGAGCAAGTTCAACGCAGATTCCGAGTAGTTCCGACATAGATACAGAATTAGTTCAACACAGAGTAGATTTAACACAGATACAAAGTCGGACCAACGTAGATACAGAATAGGTTTAACGCATAGTTACCGAGTAGGTTCAACGTGTGTACAGAGTAGGTTCAGCGCAGATACCGAGTAGGTCTCTGCGCTAACAATTTTTTTCTTCACTCAAGCATGTCGGGGTTGGAGTGGGGTGGCAGAGGTGTCTCGGGTCCCAAAAGAGACCAACGAAACCCGGAAGATCCCCCAAGTCCACCGATCTCCCCGGGTCCCCTCGTCCTAGCTATTCTCGGCTTGTCTCAAATAACCTCGGACAGTCTCGGTTCGTCGACCGACCAACTCGACTCGCCTCAACATGCTTCGACTGATCTCGACGCACCTCGACCTGCTTCGACGCGACCCTCGCCCTCTGCACCAGTAATCCGTGGACTGCAATGGTCAACTGTTCTACTCAAGCATTTCACGTACATACATTTTTCTGTGTATGGGTTTTACAGCGCGGAGAGGGGGGAACCAGGGTTCAGAGGGGCCTCAAACGGGTCCCAGTTGTTCTCAAGAGAGTCCCCAAGAGTCCTAAGGAAGTCCCAAAGGGCCCCAGAAGGGTCCAAGTGGGTCCCCCCCAAATCCTACTGGTTTTCCAGGTCCCCCGCGTTCCCGAAACCACGGGTTCCCCGAGTCCCGAGGGTCCCACGAGTACCTCCCATTCCCTGGGTCACCTAGCCTCAACCAACCTCGATAAATAATGCAAAATTTATCACCATGAAAAAAGGATAGAGATAAATAATTGAACCCAAGGAAGAAGAAATGATAATATATTAAAAATAAAGTTAATGATCCACAGATACAGACACTAGGCCGCATCCCATAGAAAGGGGGGTGGCCGACGGCAAGGCGCACCTCACACCCTCATACGCTCACACTCACACAACATAGCCCTTTTGTGCTAAAGGGTCCGGCCGGTAACCCCGCAACCTACACTCCGGGTCACAAGTGCAGTCCGAGGATCCGTTGTCAGCAGCGGGGCCCGACAGTTGTCAATGGTTTCCCCCGCCGCGTCGTAATGACCGGGCTCTCCCCCACCCACGACCATCCTCGACAACGGGATGCCAAGTGCGGGAAAGCACACCAGAGCAGCGTCAAAAATCAACTATTCACAACCATTCTCCACTCACGCCTGTTCATAGCACGCTCTCTCGTTACTTTAACGTTCATGTCTCTCCTTCCTAACGCCTGCTTCACACCATCCATCCACTCAAACCTCGGTCTACCTCTAGGCCTGCGACCACTCGCCTTCGCATTCATCACCCTTTTCACTTATCTCCCTTCGTCCATCCTCTCCATGTGCCCGAACCATCTCAGAACACGCGAATCCACTCTGTTTTCTAACTTCTTCACCATCCCTGTTCTGATTCGAACCACGTCGTTGGTGATCCGGTCTCTAAGCGTTACTCCAGCTATGCTCATTAAACATTTAATCTCGAAAACATTCAACCTTCTTCTCTCCTCTGCTCTCAACCCCCAAGTCTCAGCTCCGTAGAGAACAGATGGGACAACAACACCCTCATACAGCCCTCTCTTTGCTTCCATCCCCTACGTCCTACAGCTCATTATAGTCTTCGGTGCAATGATCTAGAAAATTGATAATCGTCCATTCACCCCAAGTTCAGAAGAATGATCCTATGGAGAAGTCTGGGTCAACATTTGCTGGTTTTCCCTCAAATAATCCATGAGAATTCAGAGGAGATTCTCAACATGCCTACGTCCACCTCGGAGCGCATATAGCAAAGGTTTCTAGGCTCTTAGAACGAGCACTACTTATTAGCCTTGAGAGATTCGTTTCTCCTGCAACAGTTTTTCGACGGTTCAGCAAAATCTTTGAACAGCTTCACCCCAGCAACGGGTTTACTGAAGGTTGTCTCACCGCACGGAGAGACAAACTTCAAATGCAGTCATATCAGTAACAGCGTTATCAATCCCTGTAACTGATATGACTGTTGTTAAGAATAGATCCATGATATGCATGAAATTATTTTTTAAAATTTACATATAAACACAAAGATAGAAAAATAAAAATAAAGTACCAAAGAGAAAAACAGATAAAAAGTAAAAATGAACGAACTAAACCAAATAAAAGTAAAAAAAAAACTGGAATGAAATGATAGAAATAAACTAAGAAAAATAAAGTTGAGCCAACAAAAAATAATGAAAATATAGAAATAAACGAAAAAAAATGGGGGAAAGTTGTTATGACAAGAGGAGATATACATACGCTAATGGTTGTCAACAAAACAAACAAGGTAAAAGGAGTTAACAAGGTGACAGCATGACCAAGAAAGGGTGAGTGAAGAAGAGAGTGGAGAGAAAAACGGTGTTAGAACAAAAGAGGGCGTTCACTTCTCCGGTTGGGTCGTGACCCCGTGCGACCTGTGAAACAGTAGCTTAGAAGAGGAGAGGAGGATGGGGGAGGGTGAGATAACAGACATGATATGCTCTGTATTACACAACATTGAATGAGACGATAGAACATGCTCTGTATCTTACACAAAACTTGCTCGTTACACCAAACCATAACAGTGACAAGACGAGCTCTATTAAACAACATTGAATGAAAGACAGGTTTATAACTGGTACTGTATTATGATTTGATTTGCATTACACCAACCAACTGCAGGTGGACATTGAAAGCCAGTGAATTCAACTAGCACAAAAAGACTAGTTGCTCTCTTGACATGCCGTTATTATAAAGCACGCGGCTGTTGCGGCATTTTACCGCAACAGCCGCGCCCTAAATGTCATAAAAAAAACATCCTTCTCAAATATAAAAGTGATTGTCAAGTAACTTCGTTACCAACTAGGCGGATATTGCTCATAAAATCTTTTAATCAACCCCCGGCGTAGCCTTAAATTCATTCCACACCCGTCTGCTAACGTCGTGAAATGCCTAGATTTTGTTCGGCCGTCCCTATGTAGTTGTTGCTTGTAGTTGCAGACTCCCCGGAAGGGCAATTGAAGAGTAGCCAAGTAGGTGCAGCGTAGATTACGAGTAGGTTCAATGCAGATTTCGTGTAGGTTAACGTAGATTCCGAGTAGGTTTAACGTAGGTTCCAAGTAGGTTTAACGTACGCTCCGAGTAGGTTTAACGTAGATACCAAGTAGGTTTAAGGTAGATAGAGTAGGTTTAATGTAGTAGTAGTAGGTCTAACGTAAATACAGAGTAGGTTTAATGTAGATACAGAGTAGGTTTAACATAGATACTGAGTAGGTTCAACGTAGATATCGGGTAGGTTCAACGTAGATATCGGGTAGGTTCAAGTAGATACAGGGTAGGTTTTAGTAGATACAGGGTAGGCTTAACGTCGATACAGGGTAGGTTTAACGTAGATACCGAGTAGGTTTAACGTAGATACCGAGTAGGTTTAACGTAGATACCGAGTAGGTTTAACGTAGATACCGAGTAGGTTTAACATAGTAGTATGTTTAACGTAGATCCCGAGTAGGCTTAACGTAGATACCGAGTAGGCTTAATGTAGATACAGATTAGGTTTAGCATAGATTTTGAGTAAGTTTAACGTAGAAGGAGCAGTACCCGCTTCCGCGCTTTACCGGAGCCCCAACGCGAAGTCGTCGCTCGCCACCCTACAGGGCCCCTGCGGGCATCTAACGATACATAATTATATAACTAAAACAAAATATATCACCATGAAGAAAGGGTACAGATAAATAATAGAGACCCCGAAATAAGAAATAAAATACTAAAATGAAGTTTTGATGATCAATAAAATGAATAATCATCCATCCACAAGCCGTCCAGATGATCCGTACCTTTGTCTCCGTGTCCCGATGCACCGTCAGCAAGCCCCTTGAGCACGCCGTCTCCCCCCAGAACGGGGGCCGCCGTCACGAGGTCAGCCCACAAAGCGCGTTGTCTGTATTGTCGCGAAGCAGTCGCGCCGATGTCAACAAACTTGCTGTAAAACAAAGGAAATCTTGACATGTTTAAGAGACTGTTACAATAGATTTAATATTATCAAGCGTTCCTAAGCAAATTTATCCTTATAATTAGGGAAGATTCTTGTCAAAACAGTCAGGGAATGCCTCTTCGTACCAATAGCTACACAACAGACAGTTTTGTCCGTGATAGATAGAAAAAATAAACTAGGAAGTGAAACGACGCACTTTACCGGGAGAGTTTCGTTGAATAACAGTTGAATATGAAGCGATTCGGTTTCTTAACATTAGAGGAGATTTCTGGAGACAGACCTGTCCTCAAACAGCAAGAAGTCCAACTCCTTGGCAAGCTGCTGGAGCGCCTTCGCCGACTCAGCGGTAAAGTCGGGCAGTGTGTCAACGTGAGTCTTGAGCAGGCAGATGTGGGGACCCACCTGAGTAATGCAACAGACAGGGTCAGGGTGGCTAACAATTATGGATTGTTTTCTGTTAATTTAGATGTATCTGGGATTTCTTTGCTTCAAGTAAGCGCAACTGTTCCAGTTCTTTGCGATTAATAAACAAAAAGATTAAAGAGATTAAATCAACCAATGTAGAGGAAACCAGTGCCTCAGAGTAAGCTAACAGATAGGAAAATGTGCAAATCAATAGGTTGCTGACCTTCTGACGTTACACACCTAGTTACCATGAGTAATTTAGTGTATTTTTTTGGACTTATTATAAACTGAAGAAAGGTGTAATTGCAAGCGAACATTCAAAAAGAGTTCACAATATCAAATTACAGGTTTCTGTCACTTGTGTGTGTATATGCACATTTTTCTAACTTCATCCTTCACATGTGAAACCAAAGACAAGTAACGCCACCAAAAGGCGTGAGCAGGGATGTTTGATACAAACAATATCCAACCCCCCTCTGCGGGTTGGACCTAGGTTTGACAACTAGCTAGTGCAGGTAACCAACGCCTACGAACCAATGCTCTTTTGCTGCAGTGATCAAACAAAGGATCAGAATTAAGAGGGTCAGGTCCACCGGTACAAACCAAAGTTGCTATTTCAAACAGATACGGACGTTCGCGCATAGTGAAAATATTTGATAACAATTCATTTGTAAATTTGATTTGAGCCTCATTTCCACCAAGGCACCGTGTCCTCCCCCTTCCCTCTCGGTGGACCACTACTTCGGTAAAATATGTCCCATTTCCTTGTTGATCAAATCATTTTATTGCAAATGCAGGGCTGCTACTAGGTTGCAGCCAAAAAATGTGTGTTAGTGACCAAATTAAAACAAAAAAAGTTACTTTAAAGTATCGTGTATTACCATCTAGAACTATTAAACAGATTTCTAGATACATAGTACAAAGATTTACATTAATTTCAAAGACTAAAATGAAATTAAAAACTCAAACACTCAATAAAATATGTTTTTTTTAATGTCCCCTACCAGCCCATTGAATTGATGCTGAAATATTTTGCTGAATAATAAATATTAGGTTATGCATGATATTGCAACGATTGCTGACAGGGAACAGTAAAAATAAAATATGATATCCTTTGTATACAATTAATAAGTAGGTACCTAGAATTTGGTAATATAATTGAATTAAAATAGAATAATGTAATTCTGGGACTCTACATCGTGGAGGTTTATATATGAAGAATTATATAATATTTCAGCTTCAATTTGAATGAGGACTGGCTTTTTGTATTCATATTATGGACTAAGCAGACTTTATCGAATTCACAATTCAATTTAAAAGCTACATATATTTACATCTAAAATAAATGCCAAAAGGTCTGAAAAGAATACTAATAGACCACTAGGGTGAACATAAACTACCACTTTCAGTCTAAACTTATGATTTTATGATTTAGGCTACTAGTATCACACTTTCTTTCTAATATTTGCCAATGTTTATTGTGCAATTTTCATCAATTGATGATCGTCTTTTAGCTAGTTTTGTCTCCATTTAAACAATATTTTTCTGCTCTTCAAGGGATTTACTGACGCTTGTCACTACACCATACATCTCAGCTGCGCCAGGTGTATTTCCTTCGTATCACCACTTCGGACAGTTTTTTTCCGTGCGCTTATTAGCTTGTTCTAGTAGGTCACCACATGCATTAAACTTATGCAAATGCTCATCTCTCGTTTTCTTCAAAGCATCTTGATTGTAGCGACCTCGCCGCCGTCCTATTCAAATTTTTGTTCAACATCTTCCTCACGTCTTCGTGAGGAAGAATATAATGGCAGAAGGGTTTATTGTAAGCAAAATTATGTTCGTCATGTGTCTTAATTAAATATTCACTGTTATTAACATGTCATGATTAGACAGATTTAAAATGCTAACTAACAATTTTATTATTATAAAGGTATCTCATCTCACTACTGTACAGCTGAACAGTGACTTTGAGAGACATTAAATGACATAGTCGTGAATAGTGTGACTTTAAGTAACAAGGCTTTGAAAAAGTAACGTTAAGGGGAAAAGTGACCTAGTGGCAGACCTGCAAATGTGAAGAAGGCACTGAACAGCGGCAATTTTCCGTACGCGTGATGTGCTAATTATTTGTCGTCTTGAAGAAATAATTTTGGAATATTAGCAGCCCCCAGTCGCTTGTGGCTTTGCATTGTTGATACAACTTATCATGGGACTAGATTTATTTACCAAATTCAAGAGTCACCCTCCTACTTATCGTCGATTTAACCGCGACGAGCGTGACATGCGACGACAAATTATGTACGCTCTCTACTGCTATAGATTAATGTATGCATATTGGAATTCATGGAATGCCTGATAGAGAATAGTGCATCAATACAGATACAGACACTAGGCCGAATCCCCCATAAAGGGGGTGACCGACAGCAAGGCGCACCTCACACCCTCACACTACTTAGCCCCTCTGTGCTCAAGGGGCCGGCCGGTAACCCCGCAACACACACTCTAGGTGCCGCGTGCGGTCCGACAGTTTTCACTGGTTTACACCCGCCGTATCATGATGCCCCCCCCCTCCCCCCCACCCACGACCATCTCGACAACGTGATGCTAAGAGCGGGAAAGCATATCAGAGCAGCGTCAAAAATCAATCATTCTCTACTCACGCCTGTTCATTGCAAGCTCTCTCGCCACTTCTACATTCGGGTTTCTCCTTCCCAACGCCTGCTTCACACCATACATCCACCCAAACTTCGGTCTACCTCTACGCTTGCGACTACTCGCCTCCGCTTTCATCACCTTCTTTTACCTATCTCCCTCCATCCATCCTCACCATGTGCCCGAACCATCTCAGAACACACAAATCCACTCTGTCCTCCAACTTTTTCACCATCCCCGTTCTAATTTGAACTACGTCGTTGGTGATCCTGTGTCTCAGCTTTACTCCAGCCATGCTCCTCAGACATTTCATCTCGAAAACATTCAACCTTCTTCTCTCCTCTGTTCTCACCCCCCAAGTCTCAGCTCCGTAGAGCACAGTTGGTACAACAACACCCTCATACAAACCTCTCTGCTCATTCCACTCTTCGGTGCACCCAACACTTTACACCCCTCCTTCACTCGCGCCTTCACTTCAGTTTCCACTAGTTCAGTCACCTCCACATGGGAGCCCAGATTCTCAAGACACTGAACTTCCTCCAACAGGCCTCCATTTAGGAGGACACTAATTTTGTTCGCATCCACAGTCTTTGAGCATCTCATTACTTTTCTTTGCTTTTACCCACGTTCACTCAAAGCTTCCTCCTCTCACACACTCTACCAGACTCAGACACTAGCCTACATAGCTTCTCCTCTGACTCCGCAAATAGCAACTGGCTCTGCTGCCAACTTCGCCCATTTGCTTCCAACAGCACCAAGCTCCGACCCAGCACACTTGCGTTCACCTCCTTTACCACTCCATCCACATAGAGGTTGAACAGCCATTGAGACAACACGCAGCCTTGTCTCAATCAAACTTTCACTGTGAACCAATCAATCACCTCGCTTCCCACACATGCTCGGCTGCCGACATAGAAACTCTGAACCGCTCAACAGATATCCGCCACTCCATACAAATGCAATACCCTCCACAGCGCTTCCCTGGCAATCCTGCATCCATGCTACCGATAAGGGCTGGTCAAGAATGGTCAAATTACTTGTGTAACAGCAAGATGAGACCCATACTCAAAAAATTGCAAAATAAAAATGAAGCGCCCTCTAGTGATCGCGTCTCGTCTGGCAGGATGCTTCCCATCCATTAAAATGCGTAGGGCATAATTCTTGCCAGTGTGATGTTGATAAGATGCTTCCCATCCATTAAAATGCAATGGGCATAATTCGTGCTAGCGTGATGTATATAAGATGCTTCCCATCCATTAAAATGCAATGGGTATAATTCGTGCTAGCGCTGTTTATAATTATCAACAAGGAAAGCCCCCGTAGCATTTTGCTCTGTATTGGTAAACAACAACTTATTTAATGTGGATTGATTTTTCTAATAGTGATGAGTTGCTCAAGTATGGGAGTGTAGATTATTTACCATTATAAGGTCTCTGGGTTGGCGCTTCACCTCAGAGGGTGGGTATTTTGTGGCGCACCTCACACTCCTCTCATATACTCACACAACCTAGTCCTTTTGCGCTAAAGGGTCCGACCGAGAGACCCTGCAATACACACTTTGGGTCATGAGTGAGGTTCGAGGTCAGTGTCGGCAGCAGGGCCCGACAGTGTGACTGGTTTACCCCTGCCGCGTCATGATAACCGGGCTTTGCGCCTGAGTGCCCACGACCAACCTGTCTCTCAACGAGATGCCAAGGGCAGGAAAGCTCATCAGGGCAGCACCAAAAATCATCCATTCACAATCATTCTCCGCTCACGCCTATTCATTACACGCGCTCTCGCTACCTCCGCACTCAAGTCGCTCCTTCCTAACGCCTGCTTCACACCATCCATCCAACCAAACTTCGGTCTCCCTCTAGGCCTATGTCCACTCGCCCCTGCTTCCAACACCCTTTTCACCGATCTCCTTACATCCATCCTCACCATGTGCCCGAACCAACTCAACTCATTCCTCTATCAACAAATAGCGAACATGTAACACACTCAGATTTTTGGAGCGTGTAGGGAGTTCATCAGCCTGAATCGTGAGCGTGTTCCAAGCAAGAGGAGTCTCACAATGGCCTTTCGTGAGTGTGTTCCAAGCTAGATGGAGTCTCATAATGACCTTTCGTGAGAGTGTTCGAAGAAAGATGGAGTCTCACAATGGCCTTTCGTGAGCGTGTTTTAAGCAAGATCGAATCTCACAGCGGCCTTTCAAATTCTTATCTCATTCTAATATCATAAAAATCTATTCAAAGAACGTTCCTAACTTCAACGTTTCTTGGAGATTACATGGGTGAGTTCAAGGGTACATTTTGCAGCCAAAATCGTGCTTTTTTATTCATGTTGTTAGTGTCTATTTTTCTTTAGATATTACTTAGCGTTTAAGAAGCGAGATAACCACAGGTTACAGATACAAACACAAGACCGAATCTTCCAAGAAAGAGAGTGGCGGACGGCAAGGTGCACCTTACACTCCTCTCTCATACACTCGCACTGAAAAAACGCAGCCCTTTTGCGCTGAAGGGTATGACCGGGAGACCGGGCCACACACTCAGGGTCATGAGTGCGGTCCGAGGTCGGTGTCAGCAGCAGGACCCGATAGTGTGACTGATTTACCCCTGCTGCGTCATAGAGAACGGGCCCTCCCCCACGACCAATCAGTTTCACAACCAGATGCCAAGGGCGTGAAAACGTATCAGGGCAGCGTCAAAATATCATCGATTCAAAAAAATTCTCTACTCACGACTATCCATAACAAGCTTTCTTTTTACCTCCTCACTACACGCGGTTGACGAAGGACAGTGATGCAGTGGTGTCTAGAGTGCTAATGAATTTAGTGTTGATTTCGGGGACAGAAGTGGGGAGGCTGATACACATGCGTGCGGAAAGCAAGGAAATGCAAGTGAATTGAATGTGGCAGGCAGAGCTGAGGAGTTTCAGCTGACGTTGAAGGAGGAATATGACACTGCGAGTTAGCGAAGTCTAGGAAATGTCGAGGAAGAACGCGAGACAATCAGAGATGCGTTGTTGAGGCGTGCGATGTGCGCAGTGTGGGCGGAGGAAGAGCTGCGAGTGGTGGAATGATGAGGCCAAAATGAGGGTAACGCAGATGACAAGAGCCTTTGAGGATGGTTGCAGGCGAGTTTACTGCAATCGTGTGAGCAGAGCAGAGAGGGACGCTTGTGCTAGGTGGACTCAAAGATGTTTGAAAAGTGGTGAAGAGGGTGAGACAAGGAAAGAGGAGGTGGTGAAAGATGCAAACGGCCTGTTGTTGTGGCAGAGTGGAAGATGTTGCTTAACCTTAGCACTTAATGAAGTGGAGGAGCCACGGCCGGCGCACAGTCCGAAAGCCAAGATACACACCGACATATGCATTTTGGGAATGCTACCACCGGTACTGGCCCCTTCATTAGACCTACAACCCTGAGGAAGGTGGTGCTGTTTTGCGGGTGTTTCCACAGACCACGCACCGACGTGGATTTACGGTTGAGCCAGCAGGGTACAACGACCGGCATGACGTCATGACGTTCTCGGGCGTATCGGACGAACTCGGGCACCGCATGCATCTATTGGCAGGTGCGTTCCCCAGTTTACGTTTGTATAACTGCAGAGCCGTAGTCGTGACAAATGAACCCTGTCACTGCTGGGCAACCCCGACTCCTCCACATTCACATCCGGTGACTCTGGCTCTACGGTCAGCCAGTGCATGAGCTGTATAGTGTGTGTATCTGTTTGTGCATCGATGTGTTTGTCTTTAGGGTAGCAAATAGTGCTGCAAATGGAGCCGAAGTGTGCAGGCGGCGTGTTATACATATTTCGGTGGGTTTGACAATGGTTCAATAGGTGGTGGCAGGTATGGGCCGGGTCCACTATCTTGTTAAAGAATTGTGTCCCTCTCATATCAAGATAAGGTTTGAGAGGGAGTGGAGAGCCGAATATTTTGAGGAGTTGTTGAATGTTCTGGATGTCAGAAAGGCTGACTTTTGTTGCTGTGTGAGGTAGCGGCGCACGGATGTTGGTTTTGGAAGCAAGAACTGTTTCGGGAATTACTAAGGAAGAGGTGCAGGTTTGGACGGCTATGCGACTGAGTGCCTGACGAGGGGTGAAGTAATGGAAGTCAAACGGTTGGTGAGTCAACCTAATCTTTGGTTTGTGACTGGTGTGGCGCCAATTTGAAAGCGCAGTGCTTGCATTGTCCGCTGTATTTGGGCAAAGGAGATGCAAATGAATTCATCAACTCATGAAGTATGAGTTGGTTGTGTGTGGAGGGTTAGTTGTACGGGAGTGCTAATCGAGAGGATTCGAGACATTGCGGGTGGTGTGATGTGAGAATTTTAGGTAGTGAGCGCAGAGGAGATTTTTACAGTGAGACATGTGTGTGAGAAGTATATACCTTACGTGTTCTGGGCTTCGTGGATCTGGAAAAAAACTACAATAGGGACGACAGGGAGGCCTTGTGGAGTGTTTAGCATTTTCATGGAGTGGGCGGAAACTTGTCAAGATCGCAGTAGACAAGAAGTTTGATTATTGATTTATTTTTGGAGATTCTTCGCTGTTATAGTTGGTCCCAGCGTAGCTGCCACTTGACCCACACTCTCCACTAGTGCTGTGGCATCAGCATTTGCATGTTGCTGTCACATTCGCCAGTTGGATCTTGGCTCGGCGTCGCGTTTGAGTCGAGAGTTGTATTCACAGTGAGGGTATCCACTGATTAGAGGTAGATCAGGAACATAGCCGAGGTACTTGTCTAATCGATTTTTGAACGTCAAAATATTTGTTGTTGCTGACAATGGGTTTCACCTGTTTTCAGTGGTGTTCGATGAAATAACTGAGGTGCCCGGCACGTCATACTGTTCAATACTACGTTTTTCATTATTTGGCTGCCCATGAATTTTGGCCCTATTAGGTAACACATTCTGCCAATCTTCGTCAGGTTTCTCATTGTTACTTTCGTTACAATTGTTTCGTCAGCATTGGCCGTGAAGCCTTCTAGGATTTTCCAAACCTTTATGACCTTGAATTTTTCAAACTGCGTTTGGATTGAATAAAATCTCAAGGCTTTCAATTCCATAATAAATAATTTCCTTTACCTCTCTATTTTTTTTTAGGTGAAGCTTTGTGCTACTTCAAGTCTCTCCAGAATTTTACGATTATGTGAGACCATGAGAGGAGAGCAATAGTCTAAAATTGGTTGGATAAGTTGTTTTTAAAGAGCTAACATTGTTCTTCTATCTTTTAACAGGAAGGCTTCATTGCCCACGAACAGAGTCTTCTGCCACTTACCTCGACCTTGCAATTTGTTAATTGAATGAAGCATTGTTTTACATTCGTAACCTAAATCGCGCTGGCTTTTAGGTTCTTCAATGGCTGTATTATTGCTTGAATAGAGTGAAGGCTGTTTTTTAAGGTCAGCATTTGTTTCTTATCATATAAAACTTTAGATTCGTTAAAATGCATGTGGTTTTCGCCAGCAGACTTAATTCTTATTTCAGTCATCTTGAACATTTTTTACATCTCGTATCCTTCAGTATGCCTAGTACTCTGGTATCACAGCAGGAGACCGTAGGATGAAATGTTTGAGGGGCATGGCTGAAGTGACACTGAGGGATATGATGACAAATGACGTTGATCAAATTAGGGCGTGGATGATAAGAAAGCTGGAGAAGAGTAGGTTCACGTGAACCTGGTGCGGATGGTTGAAGGATGATTGGTGGAAATTATGATTAAACAGAGGTGACGGTGCGTAGGCCTAGAGGAAGACCAAAAATTAGGTGGGTGGATAGGGTAAAGAAGGCTTTACGGACGTGAGTGGAGAATGGTTGTGTGTAGCCAAGTTTTGACGCGGTTCCGATGCGCTCTCCCGCCCTTCGCGTCTCGTTGAGAAAAGGGATGGACGTGGGTGGGAGAATGCCCGGTTACCATGACGAAGCAAGGATAAACCAGGTAAAACTGTTGAGCCCTACAGCTGACACTGATCTCGGACCTCACTCCTGACCCGGGACCAGATTTGGTTTGGTTTGCGAGTGCATCTGAGAAGTGAGAGGTGCATCTTGCCGTCGGCCAACCTCCTTTTGGGAGATTCGGTCTTGCGTCTGTATCTGTACTTATTGCACCCTTATGTCAGAAAAATGCACAGTTTAATTGGAAATAAAGGAATGAACAAAATTAAACCAATTTCTAGAATCGTTTTGAATTAGAAGGTACGCATCGGTCATGAATTATCCAATGATTTATAACTAACGCGAGGGTGTATGAGCCCCGCTACCGTATCATAGTTACAAAACCGATCACAATACTAAAAATGCATTGGTCAAGTTTGTCACGGACCTCCTTGGCCAGGTCGAGCAGGTCCTGCGTGCTGGCGACGTCAGCAGCCACGCACAGGTTGGAGCGCTTCGTGTCCATGGTGGTCAGCAGGCGGCGGCTGACCGGGTGTCTGGTGGCAGCACTGCGAGCACCGTAACGCTCACGAACGCGCGCACACGACGCTGCAACACAAGCATGACACAGAAAAAAACACAATTAAATTAACATATTATCACGCGACTATCAACATTGGTTGGAGTGATCAAAAACAGAAAACTAGAGCATTAGGAAATGAATCAGAATGCAAGACCTAGTAAGCGGGTGATCGTGACGTAGCTACCCAATTCATTTGCAAAAATTAGACGTACGAATCTCTCAGAAACCAGAATATAAGTAAGGTCAGCGATGTGAAGTAATAATACTGAGTTCATAAGATAATTCGGCGCTAGTTGGCAGGTATGCCGATGCCATCAATGCAATAGCGTTGCACACCTGCCAAGGCGACAAGGCTGAAATTCGACATTGAAATGTCTCAGTGCAACTACCAGGCCCTGGAACGTAGCCTGGCAAGGAAACATGTTGGAATAATCAGACTGTTTAGACACATGAACAATTTCAGTATCGTTGAGAAATTATTGTAATGATGACTGTATTCAAACGACATAACTATCATGGACGATTGGGTCATCGTGAACACATCGATGGTAACAGAGACCACTCAGTTTCTGTTTTAGCTACACGTTTTTGAAAATAATATAATTTTACCATTACCTATTCAATAGTTTTTCATGAATGCCATACAAATATGTAAGAACATTATGGTCGAACCTGCTTCAGCTTCCGGCATGCAAGTAAAGAAGAGATACTCCAGCCCTATTATTAGAGTCGACGCGCCCTAAGCAGTCTATGAGTTACACTGGTAGGCTAATGAACACACTGGCAGCAGCGAGCTGTTTCTGCTGCTGTGTCACGATGCTGGTGTCTTTGTGTGTGGAGATGAACTGCGCTACGTCGTCCACCACGGACTGCGTCACACGGTCGTGGTCCTTCAGGATGGACAGCATCTAAGGGTAGATAACGGCAGGAGGGTGAAGCAAAGATGTACGAGGAATCCAGTTGGGAATATTGAGGCAGAATAGTAAGTGCTAGATTTGAAGGATTTTGTTGCTTCATAAGTATGACTAAAGATTTCAAAATAATTAGTTTGCTTTCAATACACGGAGCGAGGGGGCTAGGCATCCTTTTTCTCTGTGAATGCCTCCCCCAAAGACGGCAAAACGAGCGGGGGAAGGAGAGGCTCATGCCTCTCCAAACTCTTATGTTAGGATCGTTGAATATGTGTGGTTGTAGTACAAACAAAGCAAAGAGGAGAGTGATTAGTAAAGTATTTTTGTGAAAGAAGTTTGATGCGTTGGCGCTGAGTGAGGCGAAGTTAAAGGTAATAGCGATCGTGAGTTTGGGGTGGTAAGTGGAAGAAAATCTGGCATGGAGGAAGGTTGGGCACGAGGTGTGGTGTTCATATTGGGTGACCGGTTGGCTAGAAGCATTACCGAGTGAAAGGTGTCCTCAAGATTGATGGTGGTGAAAGTTGAGTAAGATATGTATAGAAAGATGGACGTTTGTGAGTGCCTACGGACCTGGTAGCAAGAGGAGTGAGGAAGCAATTTTGGACAGACCTGAGTGAGTGTATTGAGAGATTTGGTGGTCAATTCAATTTGGTTGTACTGAGCAACCTTAATACGAGAGTTAGAGATATAGCGGTGGAGAATGTGAAAGGGTCACACAGCGTTCCTGGTAGCAGGAGCTGGCGGTTGGAAACAGCTGGTTTAAAAAGCGAGATAACTACAAGCACACATGGGTAAGGATGGCTCTTGGTGCAGTGGATGAGAGTGCGCTGATGGATTTTGAGCTGATTTCGAGGAGAGCGGTGTGGAGGCCGTTGGATGTGCGGGTGTAGAGAAAGGAGGGGAGGAGTGTCTGGACCATCTGCAGTTGGAAGGAAGATTAAGAGTGGAGCAGAGGTCGGAAGGGAACAATAGAATGAAAGGATAAAGAGAGGTAGTGAAGGTAAGTGAACGGAATGTGGAAAGCAGAACTGAGAAGACCTGGCAGACGTTAAGGGAGGAATATGTCAGAGTGAGAGGGCAGGACCTGAGAGATGTTGAGGAGGAATGGGAAACGTTCAGAGATGCGTTGCTGAGATGTGCGAAAAAATGTGTGGTGTGCGCCGTGTGCAGAAGGAAGAGCTGCGAGTGGTGGAACGAGGAATTCAAATTGGCGGTGTCGAAAAAGAGGAAAGCACTTAAGGAGTGGTCGCAAGCGAGGTCGGTGGTGCAAGCTGAGACTTGGGGTTGTGAACATGACTGAAGTGACGCTGAGAGAAGGGATCAACAGCAACGTTGTTCAATTAGAAAGGGGGTTTCTCACCTTGGAGGCCTCAAGACCGCCCAAAACCCCAGGGAAAGTCAGAGTGCATGGCAAGACGGAGGCACAAATGCCACAGTACTCTAGAGTCGCGAATGCAAGGCAAAGCAATGATACAGAAAAAATTTGAAATCTGTGCTTCAGGCAACTGATCATACAGCAATCTTGGCAATCAGAACACAAAAAAATGTACACACATACATTACCACATACGAATAAAACTGAATTACATTACCACATACATATAAAACTGAATCTGCTTTGTCAAAATCTAAAATTTCATCATACATCAGACCAGCAAAAGCCTGAAAATAGATTCGATTAGAGTGACGAGGCTTTCTAGCGCACTGGAGTCATCGTCCTTCTGGCGCCGAATGTCAAAGCAGCAAACAGTGCTGTATCATGTTAGTCTTTGTCTTTATTCTTTTTTTTATTCTTTTTCAATGTTCGAGTTAGGTTTACTACTGCGCGAAGTCAAAGTCCTTTACGCGGCAAACGTCTATGGTATGTACGGGTGCCACAGGAGGTACAGGAACTCCTAAGGTGCTGAGGCCATATGGTCCCAGCTCTCCCCGAATGGCAGTAAGGAGGAATAACACACTACTTACCCTGCTTCAGAGCCCCAAGGATCCACAGTACTCCGTACGGTGCCGGGCTACGCGCTCTAACACCTGCTGAGGAGAAAGATGAAGAAGAGACAGAACACGGGGATCCCATGCATTAGATCTACAGTAGGTGTAGGGAATTTCACACATGAAAACAGCAAGAATGGAAAGAAGAAGAAGGAATAGTCGTAGAAAAAGGTTGCATGAAAGAAAGAGCAAAACTTGGCTGTTATTTGCCACCCGAAAGGAGAATAGTTAGAACCGGTATGTGTCTGTGTGTGCGTCCGCGTGTATGTGTGAGTTTTTGTGTGCAACGACTATTAGGAGAGTTGATAAGAAGGGCGTCTGAGCCAAGTTAAAGAAAAATTGAACTAAACATAAGATGCAAATGAGGCAAATAAAAGGCAAGCAAATCAGGATGGGGGAGAAAAGGAGAGAGAGTGAAGAAGAGGGGAGTCTGAAAGGAAATAAGGGTGTTCACCCCCCCTCCAGTTGGGCCGTGACTCCATGCAGCCCATGAACCTAACAGATGCATAGGGAGGGAGCCTGATAATAGCGACATCAGAAGGCAAGGACCTACTGCGGGCATCAGAAGAGAGGAGGAACCACCAACTTCAGCAAATGACCCCTAGTGCCGACTTTCGGAGCCAGATAAACATATTTAGCAGATCCTCTGATTTACCATGCAAAATTTTCCAGTATTTCATCAGGTCTTCCCTCAGAAATCGACCCTCAACAGAAAACAGATCCAGTCTTCTCAAACGATTATCATAGCCCACATACAAAAAAAAAAATCAATATTTCAGGTCCATCTTCTCTAAATAAATTCAAGCAGCCTGCAGTCCCCACAATATCCAGTGTTTTAAACGCAGGATACATACACAATGATTGGACGAATATGCACAACATATAATGGCAGCAGAAACTCTGGAGACCTGCACACAGTTGATCTCAATAAACAGTTTACCAGCCCACCAGCCTTTGCAGCCACCACACGAATATGATTGTGGAATCTGAGACTTGTATCCACACTGACACCCAAGTCTCTATGTGCACTGACAAACTTTAATGTTCTACCTTGCAGGAAGTACTGGTTAACAGGAACCAGGGCATCAAAATTAATGCGACCTCTATAAAAGCAAAGCACAACACTAGTCTGGCTTCAATCCAAGACCAGGACCTTGCAACAGAGTCAACTAAATTCAACCCACTTTGGAGTCACAGGACACTTTGAACAGCAAGCTCAGTGTCCTTCCATGAGTATACCAGGTACAACTTGTAATCAAGTGCCTTGAATATGCATGCAAGACCACTAGAGACGTGATTAATGTAAATCAAGAACAGCAGCATTGAGGAACACCACCAGTCACATCAACTGGTCTGCTCAATCTGCCACTCACGCGAACACTCTTTACTCTGCCAGAAAGAAATGCCGAGAACCAGGCCAGCAACGAACTACTAACACCCAAAGACTCCAGCTTAAACAAAAGCACACCATGACTCCCCACATCAAATGCTTTTGAAAAATCAAGTATTAGGACATCCACAATATATCCCTCATCAAACCACCTCCTAACATCATAGGTCAACAGCAACTGGTCCTCGGTGCTGCGGTTACTCCGAAAACCATACTGATAAGACAACAGAATATTGTTGCTTTCAAGATACTCAGTCAAGCATGATACAACCATTCTTTCTATTGATTTGCAGCAAACCGGTGCCAAGCCTACAGGTCTGTAATTCAGGGGATCAGTGTGGGACGTGGCTTTGAATATTGGAACAACTATTGATTTGTTCCACATCTCAGAGGCTGTTCCCGTCATCATAGATTTCTGAAAAAAATAACAAAGGGAAGGAGAGCTCATCAGTACAGCTACTCAGCGGATGAGAGTGAAGGCCATCTGGTCCCATACTGGAACTAGGATCAAGAGCCAAGAAAATACGCTTTACCTCCACCCTAGAGAAATTAACATCTGATCAACTTTCTGCAAATAGCCAGAAAGGGGCTGGGTGAGAAGAAGCTGAATTGACAAAAACTCCCGTTAAGAGTCAGCAATGACTTCACGCATCCCGCCAGGATCCTGCAGTATCTCACCACCCGGCAGGCGGAGAGGACCAACAGCTGGATGACCAATCTATTTTTTCTGATATAAGCATGGAACTACCTTAAGACCAACAGCTGGACGACTCTTTTTTCTGATATAAGCATGGAACAACTTGTGGTTATCAGGTCAGTTAATCAAATTTTATTTGTATTTCCTTCGGGAATAAACAGAAAAAAAAACTGTAGTTTTTATTCAGCTCAGTGAATGTGTGTAGCTTCTCAAGGGCAGTAGCAGAGTTGCGGTCCTCCTGACCTACTTGAATTCATGCCATACCTTTGACCATTTCCGATCACGAGCAGGGGGCGCCCTGACAGCCCATGGGAGACCGGAACGGACAGGCGAAGGAGTATAAATTCATCAATCAGGGACATCAAAACCAACAGTAAAAATTAAAAAAAATCACACACTGTAGAAGGGCTGAATTCTAACCCCCAGTCAACCTGAGACAGAGCGCCTGATATCCTGGCGTACTTCCCTTTACGCCAAAGACGTCTCTCCCCCACAACCTTGCGTTCTAGCCCCTCCCACTGAAGATATACTCAAAGACAACAGGAGAAGTCTGGTAACATGGCAGTGGCGGCAGCACAGACACCTCACCAACACAATCCTCCTCAGATGTGAGAACAAGATCTAGAATGTTATCAGACAGTAAAAAATGGGCTCCCTTCCCACTGCAAAAGCTCAAGTGATGAAAAACACAAAATTGCAAGTCAATGGGCCGAATGTAGCCAGCAATAAGGTCCAAGGACCAGTCAATATTGTTAAATTAAAATCAAAATCACCTCCTTACCAGGGCAAAATTTTAATAAAAAGTTCAATAAGGAGGTGTTTTCCAAGATTGCATAAGAAGGAGGCTGATAAACAGCTTCACTCCATATGTTGTGATTAATTAGGTGCACTGCTACAACATTTGGTATGTGCACCTCAAACATTAAGAACACCATGTCCTTATGCAGGTACAAAAGAGATCCATGATTACAAGCTTTGACATCTGTGTCTCCCCTAACAGAACTAAAGGTAGCAATGTCGATTAAGGGCGACGCAACATCAGGTAAAAACCACGACTCACTAATAGCTCAAACCTGAAGATTCCGAAATAAAATCTACTTCATATGAGAGCAAGTTAACATTAACATGTCCCACTTTCAGGATATTAAAATCGTTTGAAAAACTGCTGGAACCCAGCGCAGATGCAAAATTTGCTCAGTAGCTTCACTGTCTTGATCAGGAGCACCCCTGCCCTGGCTAGCCAGAAAAGCGCCACCGCCAGACGCAGCTACACCACAACCAGCAGAAGCAACACCACGTTCAGCAGAATCAACACACCCTCAGCAGACGCAACAGATACCCGCAGCAGAACCACGGCCAGCTGCAGCGGCACTACGACCGGCCACAGCAGCACCCTGACCAGATGCCCCGCCCTGAACATTAAAATCTGTCCGTTAACTCTAGTGACCTCCTGCAGGTCACTTTCACACCCAATCAGTCGCCTCATCACATCCCAAAACCCAGTCCTCACATCTGCTACACTCTTACCCAGGCCTCCCAGGATAACATACTGCTTATGCTTCATCTGGTCCTGAACCTGATCTTTGTATCTCACCTTTGCAACCTTCCACAGTCCCGGCAACCCAGCCAACAGAGCATGCGGGCATGGAAGACAGTATACCTTAGTATAACTTCTTCTTGGACTACTTCATAAAATTCAGCAGACTTAGCAGTGTTCCGGTGAAGCCCATTCAGGAGCATGAGGGCAGTCTGCCTATTGCTCATCAGCATATAAACGTAGGCACATAAGAGCCCCAACCAACACAACCACTTCACTGAAAGCTGACTTCCCATTAAGGAGTCAATACTGCTGCAGAAGTTTTGCTGTCATGTTGACTACACCTAAACTGCATGCAATGGTAGGTAATAGCACGTCCTCCATCTTCCAGAAGCCCATCTATCACACCTTGCTTTAGTCCAACACACTCTGAGATATGGTGAAAAGGTCTACCAGTTACGACAGTCAATAGAATCTATAGCAAGGCTGCACCCACAAAGAGTACAGAGCTCTATAGAATTGTCCGCACATACAAGGACTAAGTTATGTGAGGGTGTGGGGGTGGTGGAGAAATTAGAGGACAGACTAGATTTGCGTGTTCTGAGATGGTTTGGGCACATGGTGAGGAAGGATGATGGGAAATGGGTGAAAAGAGTGACAAAGGCAGAGATGAGAGATGTAGGACTAGAGGTAGACCAAGGTGTGGATGGGTGGTGTGTAGCAAGCATCAGGAAGGAAAGACTTGAGAGTGGAGGTAGCAAGAGAATGTGCCTTGAAGAGGCGCGAAAATGATTGATTTTTTTTTATTCTGCCCTAAAGTGCTATCCCGCCTTGGGCATCTCATCAAGAAATGGTTGTGGGTGGGGCCTGGTCACCATGCCACAGCAGGGGTAAACCAGGCACACTGTAGGGCCCTGCTGCTGACACTGACCTCGGACTGTACTCATGACCCAGAGTGTGTTGTGAAGTCTTCCAGTTGGACCCTTTGGCACAAAAGGACTAAGTTGTACAAGTGTATGAAAGGAGTGTGAGTTGCGCCTTGCGTCGGCCACCGGTCTTTCCAGAAGGATTCGGCCGTGTCTGTATCTGTATCATATACCATAAATTTGAATAAGGTTTTATAGTCTTTAGAAAATCAACATCAATCACATCAACAGCTATTTGATTGATGAGTAGCTAGCAAACAGATGAAGCAATTATTTTTAAACAATAACTGCCAACTGATGATTAACAAGCAACTGAGAAAATCATTTGGAATAAATAACTACTAAGTGGTCAATGCAACAAAAATGGTCAAGAGAGCTGTCATCATAGTATTGCCTGACATGTATGTTACCTTGGAAAGGGTGACGACAGGCACAACATTGATGCCAAGCTTTGCAAGGTTGTTGAGGCCGCCCTGTTGTCGGTCCAAGAATACCACAGTGTCACGCACCTCCAGCCCCAACTCTCGCAGCGTCTGTTGAAGACATACAACATGACTCAGAAAAACACAGGGTAGGAACTATAAGTATAGATAGCCATATAAAATAGCTGCTGAATAAAACAAAATAACAGGATGCAGCCACCCTGCAGTTTTTGTAATTAAGGCAGTTAGAGTAACTGGCTGAATAGACCATTGCCAGCAGATTAAACTATGAGGAAGCAGAAAATGATAAGATCCATTTTTTCACAAAATTTGAACCTACATATTTATTCTGCGAGAAATGATCTAACGTCACAGCAGCTTTGTTTCCAGGTAGCACCCACCTCAACAGTTTCATAGACAGATGAGCCTGAAACGAGGACATCCTCCACAATGAGGCACGAGTCACCAGTATTGTATACGCCCTCCACCAGCTTCTTGGTACCGTAACTCTTGCACTCCTTTCGTCGTACTACCATGGGCAAGTCCTGCAGGAGACGCAAAACTGCTGCTGAAAGAGGGTCACGGCAAGCTGGCAAGTTCATCAAACCCACAGATGGCTACAGGGGTCACCCAACTTTTGTTAGGCTATAGAGGCACATTCGATATTAGGGAATGTTTCCTGCTAGCAGCTATAAAAAACGGAACCAGATAAACAGAAAAGTATATGGTTTTGTATACTTTTGTGATTATAATATGTAAAGTTCTTCAACTTTTATACTTTTGTGATTATAATAATTTGTAAAGTTCTTCAACTTGATCTTGCAACTCATAGCACTGACCTTCATCTGACAGATGACAGTGGCAAGAGGAATTCCAGTGTAGGCCACACCACACACCTGCTGGTAGTGGCTGCCAGGTGATGCTTCCCATAAGAGCTCGGAGACAGTGCGCTGGAACACACCAAGCCATTGTTAGATTCTTTTGCATAGAGGATTACAAATAAATGACACAGCTAGGTAGTGCAGAACGATGCCAACATATAGAGTAACCCAGATAAAAAGTAAGTAGTTTCAGACACATTCATTCTTCAAATACTTTTTTTTCATATCCATCGTACTTTCATTAGATCAAACATTGATAAAATTCACTTGCTGCAACATGATCACTGTTGCTACACTTATGTTGTTTAATCAACAGCCTAGATGATGTACAACTATGCCACCTGAAGCTGCTCCCAGTATGCGCAGACACTAGTTGAGCACATTAAAACCAAGCATAATTGTTTCACACAAATTATTAGATGAAAAAGAAAGGCTATCAATGATCAATGGTGATGTTGTTGCTAATCCCCATCTGGTGAGTGATGTGTTTGCCCTTGGTTCTTCATTAGTGAACAGTCATCTGGACCTGACATATCCTGCTCCCCCACCTGGTGGGGAAGCAGGATATGACAGGTCAGCATCTGTTACTGTGAAAGTCTTGCTCCTCTGAGTTGGCATATCCACATTCCCTATTTTTAAATTCGTCCTTTGAGGAAGGATCTGTGCTTCATCTGTGAAAATTGTGAAATGTTCTTCCAATATACGAGGTAAAATCTTGAACACTGCTCTGAATTATCACGCTAAATTATCGCACTTAGGAATGTAGGAGAAAATTTAAATATTACAAAAGAAAATCACAATTCACAGGTAGAAAGCAAACCTGACACGGTTAAAATATGACAAAAAAATTATTGCATCACACTATAACAAGATTATTGTTGTCTATGTGGTTTTTCACATGTTTCTTAAAGGCCTTTGATGTTGGGTCCTACTCAGTTTGTTGCAGAAGTGGCTTAGGCATTTCCCTTCAACTACTGCTCTGGATATCAAGTTTCCTGACTGCCAGGGAAAGGAGATGTTTGTGGGGCAGCAGTTAATGGTTTCAAGGCCTTTGCCAGAAGTGTGTCCCAGGGTTCAGTATTTAGCCCAGTTTTGTTTCTGATTTATGTCAATTATATCTCTTCATCTCTGTCATGCAAAGTAGGAGCATGTGCAGATGATTATAAATGATGCTTGCAATTTTTCCACCCCAGCTCCTCCTGTGATGGAGGGGCCACCGCAAGTGCACAGCCCAAAATTCAGGAACCCACAGAGGTGTGCGCGTTGGGAATGTTTCAGCAGGTGCATGGCAATACATATGGCATGCAGCTCCGATGAAGCTGATGCTATCTCGCAGGCGCTCCAACAGGTCAAGCACTGTCATGACATGCTTGACCGTATCTGGTGAGCCCCGGTATTGCAAACAGAGATGGGAAAGGACATTCCCTAGTATATGCTGGTATGACTGGAGGGCCGAGTGGTACCCTGTCACCCTTGGACAACCTCAACTCCTTTATGTCCACCTCAGAAAGGTGATTCTGCAAAGTGTGTATATCTGTTTGTGCGTAGATGAGTCATCTGCAAGACCAGGAATGGTTGCGTAAAGAGACCCAAAATGTGTTGCCGATGTGTTATGCAAGTGATAGTTGGGTTGACAGGGGTTCAGTAGGTTGTAGCAGATATATGCCAGGTCAATAATATTGGGGAAGAATGGAGTCCCTCTCATATCAAGATGATATTTGAGAGGGAGTACCTAGGTTTCCTCATGCAAGTGCAAATAGGTGTGGTCTGCGTACAGCCTGATGCCATGCGCGTGACCATGTTCTGTATTTTTTGTAGGGAATTAATGTGTGTGGGTGCAAGGTCAGAGGACCAGACTATGTTTGCATAGGAGATTATAGGCCTGATGAATCGATGTTGTAATTGATTCCTTGGAGTGATCCTAAGTGGTTATGGTGAGTACCCAAGCTATATTCAGTCTAGGTCTAGCTTCGATGCTGAAGTTATTTGTGTGAGGTTTCAAGGTCGTCTCTGTGTCCTACGCTACTCCAAGGATAGTTGTAGTGGGACTCAGGGGTATAGCAGTGTTGATGAGCATGACATATGGGAGGATGTGGTGTTCACTGTTATCATTCCGTTGTCCAGCAGCCAGACTTAAGAGATTTCAGGTACAGCTGGATATGTGCAGCTGCGGTCTCGTTTTTGTGGTGTTGTGTAATTATTGTGAGTTTGTCCGCGAATGAGCCACTTTATATGTTGGGTTCTGTTGAAATGGGCAAGTCGTGCATGAAGGCATTGAAAAGGAGTTACAAGGAACTAGAGATTCAAATAGGCAATCTCTGCCCATCCTTCAATTTGCATTGAAGTGAACCTCCTGGATCCCGTGTGCAACTCTCTCTTCAGTCACACAGCCCCGAAAAGGCTTTTTGTGTGCTGCAGAGCATCCCCTTGGTTCTGTAACCATCATGGGACCTCACCTCTCCCCCCCACCCTGATGTTGAACGGGTGGGGAGCAGTGTAGCGGGAGGCCTTTATATAGGCTGTCCCTACCCAACCAGAGACCCGTGTGTTAGGGCAGGGCTCTCTCCTGAGGCACTGCGCTGGCACTTAGTTCACTATATCGTGGGGCGATACAACTTAGCCTCTCTCACCACGGGCAGGTGGCCAGTTTCTCTCAGGGTCGGCATATTGCTTGACCCGTTCTATACGATGTGTTGTGTTGGGCTGGTGTGGTAGTTCTGGATGCTGACTGTTCTTTTTTGGGGTAGCACAGGGGGTTCCCTGTTCTGACCCCCCGTGCGGTGCACGGGGGTTTCTTTTCCCTCCGTCATTGGCTTCCGGGGCTTTACCATCTCCGCAGCTGGGTTTGAGATGCCAGTGGGGCGTTGGGGGCTGCTATTAGTGCAGATCCCGCCAGTTGCCCCCCCGCCCCTTTGGCTCTCTAGTCTGTCCTAAAAGCCTTGCTACTATCACTGATAGTCGAGTTCAGGGAGGATCCTGTCTAGCCTACGCTTGAAAGCCTCCACTGATTTGCTGGCAGTCACTGCCGGCAGAAGTCTATTCCAGACATTGATGATTTTGTAAGTCATCAGGTCACTGCAGGGTCGGGTGTTGAATCTCTTTGGTTGGAGTTTCAGCCCGTGATTCCTGGTGGGGTGGTGATTTAGCGTGAAGAGGTTTCTGTACTCTACATTATTGAAGCCTTTGAGGATTTTAAAGGTTTCAATCAGCTGTCCTCGAAGCCTACGCTTTTCGAGGGTGAAGAGATCCAGTTCCCTCAATCTTCTCTGATACCCCATGTGTCTGACAGATAAGATCATCTTCGTTGCCCTAGCCTGTACCCTTTCCAGTCTCTTGATGTCTTGGATCAGGGTGGGGAACCAGAATTGGACGGCATACTCCAATAGGGGTCGAACTAAGGTATTGTACAGAGTTAGGATTATTTCCTTGTCCCTGTACCTGAATTGTCTTCCGATGTATCCGAGGACTTTGTTAGCTCTTTTCTAGACTTCAGCGCACTGCCTGGAGAATTTTAGGTCAGCGCTAATGTAAACTCCTAAATCTTTTTCTAGGTTGGTGGTCGGGATCTGGCTACCCAGTAGGGAGTAGTTCGCAGATCCGTTTGTTCTGCCGATGTGCATAACTGTGCACTTGTCCGTGTTGAAGGGCATCTGCAATGCCTCGGACCATTCCCCAATTCTGTCAAGATCCTGCTGCAGGTACTCGACAGCAGTGGGATTTGGGGCGTTTGCTCCTAGTTTAGTGTCGTCAGCAAATTTTGATATTTTGCTGACGAGGCCTGCATCTAGGTGGTTTATGTAAATGAGGAACAGGAGTGGGCCTAGGACTGATCCTTGGGGGACCCCGCTTTTAACCGGGGCCCACGGTGAGCTTTCACCGTTGATCACCACTCTCTGCCTTCTATCTGATAGCCAATGCTCTATCCATTCCCAGATTCTTCCCACAACTCCAAGAGCTCTCAGCTTGGTGAGAAGTCTCTTGTGAGAGACCTTATCGAATGCCTTCTTGAAGTCAAGATACAAGATATCGATGGCCCTAGAGTCGTCGTAGATGAAGATCATGTGGTGGAAGAATTCCAACAGGTTGGTCAGGCATGATCTCTTACATCGGAAACCGTGCTGACTGTTACCTAGGAGATTGTTTGTCTCCAGATGGTCAACTATTTGGTCTGCAATGATGGACTACTCCAACATTTTGCCCACGACTGATGTGAGGCTGATGGGCCTGTAGTTTCCCGGGAGATTTTTTGGCCCCTTCTTGTGGATAGGGGTAACGTTGGCTATCTTCATATCCTTGGGAACCGCCCCCTCTTCCAGTGATTGGTTGAACACCACAAGGAGATGGGGGGCAATTTTGTCCGAAACAGCCTTTATTACTCTCGGGAGGAACCCATCAGAGCCTGCAGATTTGTTTGCTTTCAGTTTCTTTATTTTCCCTACTATCTCTGCGGTTGTGCATTGGATGTCCTCCAAGGGTTGCATCCCCCGGTACCTAATGGAAGGTTTCGGGATTGCATCTTCACTCTCTTCGGTGAACACGCTAACAAAGTACTGGTTAAGTACCTCTCCTTTCTCGGCATTTGCAGTTGTCAGAGTTCCTTGGGCCATGGTAAGTGGGCCGATGGAAGCTCTGATGGGTTTTCTACTGTTTACATGACTAAAGAACTCTTTCGGGTTGCGCTTGCAGGTAGCTGCAACTAGACGTTCTTCATTGTGATGGGCTACTCTGATTAGCCTTTTTACTACTCTGCATTGTTCCCTGTGCTCGTTCCAATATTGGTCCGAAGGGTTCTGTTTCCAGCGCCTGTTTGCACGGTATTTCGTGGACATGGCTGCTTGGATTCCTCTGTTAAACCACTTAGGATGAGGCTTCTGGTCGGCTCCCACTTCCTTGGTTGGGATGCAGCCTTCCTAGACGACCAGGAACTTGGTCTTGAAATCCGTCCAGGATGCTTCAACTGATTCTAATCTAGTGGGTTGGAGATTGCCGAGGTCCCTTTAGAATTTGACAAAGTCCGCTCTTCGGAAGTTCAGCCTTTGTTTAGCGTTGGGGATTGCTTGGTTTGTTGGCACGTGGATGACGCACCTGACCATGTTATGGTCACTGGTGCCCAGGGGTTCACCTACAGTAACCTGGGTAACCAGGTTTTCTTCCGTAGCAAAGATTAGGTCTAGGAAGCTGTTTCCCCTGGTGGGTTTGTCAACCAATTGTTCCAGAAAGTTGTCATTGGCAAAGTCGACTAATCTGTTCCCCTCTACATCTGCAATTCTGTTTTGCCAGACAACGTTGCAGTTAAAGTCCCCCATGATCACTGCTACCCTGTTATGGATCAGCTGTGTGAGGAGCTCGTAGAGGGATTGGTCGCT
>SDVV010000855.1:0-28372 GCA_016164225.1 Gammarus roeselii
AGCGTTAGCATGTTTTTTGAATGGTTTCACTGTTGGAATATGATTTTTTGTAATGATGGATGTGCTGCTCCTACCATTTTCGTCTATTATAACGAATGTTGAATAAATCCACACTAACTTTTCTTCTACAGATCTGTGATGTAAGGTCCGCAGTCAACAAGATCTAGAATATAATCTTCGCCTAAGGTACATATTAGCGAAATATATATCAATGTACGACATCATAAATCATATATCAATGAATGCAAAACGAGTTATCATTCACTGCCAAATACATTATTACTTAGACAACCTAACCTAACAGTCATCCCAGCCAATAGTTGTGTTGTTTCATTCAAGTTTGATGCTTATGTATCATATTGATATGTTTGAATCTCTCCATTTGGCTGTATATTTACCATATCAAAACCAGCTTGAATACATTTATCCAATTTAATCCAACAAATATCCTCTTGCAGATATTGGAGTCCAGAATTTTATCGATATCTCTGTTATATGTTTAAATGAGACTCAACAGGAGGGTTCCACAAGAACAAATTCACTTCATTTGTTGCAAAGTTTTTTAATGTGGATCAGTTATACGCGAAGTCATTATTTTATACAATGCATAATACATATCTCCACTTGTCTCTACATTTTCGATCAATCCTTTGCAGTTTGATACACACATCCAATTCTGATCTAGTATAACACAAAACGTAACCTAACCTAACTTATGTACGATATTCAGTCGTTTTTTTAGACAACGCATAACAAATATCTCCACTTGTCTCTATATTTTGATCTATCCATTGCAGCTTTGATAACTTGCACCTAATTATTTCTACTTCGCAATCAATCTTGTCTCATTTATGTTACCAGAGTGGTCAGATTTTCAATCTTAAATGGGTTGAATGTTACAAGGAATTCATATTTGTTTTCACCATCGTACAAACGGGCGATTTCATCTCAAACTAGGTATACCACATTTTTCTTCAATATCTCCTGACACTTCATCCCTCGACGACTTGCATAGTTGATCTGCCTTTTTCTTTCCAATAATTTTCCATAGTCTTCACGATGACTGCGTTTCAAATGTCTCCACACCTTACTCGTGGATTTATGCTTATTCAATTTTATTTTTTTCTGGCAAAGTTTACAGACCCCCATCACCCGTACTAAATCATCAAAAACCTAACCTAACCGAACTTATGTACACTATTCAGTCATTGATATATACAATGCATAATAAATAGCTGCTCTTGACTCTACATTTTGATCTAACCTTTGCAGTTTCGATACGCACTTTCAATTTTTGATTTAGCAAAATTTTGACGACAATTCGATGTTGCCTAGTACTTACACGATATATGCAATTCATTGCTTAACCTTTGAGTTTTAGGATATTATAATAATTTGATCAGGGATTGACATGGTTTATTACTGCATTATTAGTATTAATTACAGATCTTACTGGTTTCATCATTACTTTCTAACACGTTCTTTGGATTTGTAACAACATAGTTCCTAACTCCATCCATTCCCATCATCGTGACGTTTCAGATCATTCTCAAATTCCTTCATATACTCCAGCATATCTTTGATGCGAAAACCGAATGCTGTTCCGTTCCCGTGAGTCCACAAATGTAATGCTTGTTCTTTTCGAACCTTAATTATTCGTAACTTCTCCAATCCAAAGTCATTCTGATATTAATCTTTGAGGAATTTTGCATACGTTCCAGATGTTATTTTTTTCGTAGGTAAAATTCGTATTCCAGTATCTCATCATTATTACAGTCAAGACGATGATTTTCCACTTGGATCATATCAATTTCGAGTTTTGCTTTCTTATTCCCCTTGAACTTTGTTACATACGTCTGTAACCCGTTGACATTAGTTACCCAAAGCCGACTTACTTGCCTTCATCCTATTTCCTTCATCCATTTATGAATGTCAGCTCCCACTCTTTTGATTCTTGTTTTACCCATTCTGAGATAACTGGTATTTTCCACACTACTCAATATTTGTTCGATCCGACTCAAATCATCTTCGGAGATTTCTTTTTCCAAACGCATATTTTAATTTTTGCCACGTGATCATTCATTGATGTCAATTTGAGGATGAACTGTCCTGCATCAGTTACACTCAACGTCTCACTGACTCCCTTCTCTGCGTGCAGATACCTATTATAACTTGGATACATGTTTCATCTTGCAAAACATTTGGCCTATCATCGCTCGTCGTGGTCAACATATATGTATGTAGGTACGTGTTTAGAGCTGTATACGTACGTACATGTATATAGTCGAGCGTATGTACGTAAACATGAGTTGAAAAAAAAAATATATATTTATATATATTTAACAAAACTTCAATTTCAATATAATTTTTAAATTAAAAAATTCAAATAAAATGTAAAAGAAAAAAATCGACGTACGGACAAAGCCAAATCAATCTATTGATGTGAAAACTTGCCTTCTAAAGAAGGCTCCGGACGTCGATTGTTTTTTTTACATTTAATTGACTTTTTTTTTATATAAAAATTATATTTTAACTGTGGATAGATTTGACAAGGATGAAGGTTAAAATTCAAAGAAAAAACATACCTAACATATGTATGGAAACGGGGGATAAATATAGGTTAAGATAGGATAGGATGAGTTAGGTTTACGGCCATCATCACAAACCTACAGTGAAAAATGCTATAATGGATCTGGTGAATGCTCGAATAAGTTGAATATTCTGAATTAGAACGCAGTCTCATAACAAAGCCTGAATTGAACAATAACTTCTAAGTGTCTAAAGTGCAAACGGATCACAATCATTCATAAAACTATGACGTGCGGGAATAAGCATCTAGCAAAGACCTGCGATTGGATAACATAATTAAGATGAACATTAAATTATTGATCAATTTCAACACTAACACTCAACACAAATCCGATAGATTAGTTCTCCAAGACAACATGGAACCGGACCCAAATACAATGTCGAGAGGGGAAACACACCAAATTTTTGAAGCATTATATCCAAATAAGCGTATTTTACACCCAACATTCCATGAAATTAGGCAAATTTATATCGATTACAGATATATTCGTATGATACCAAATCAAAATGTACACCAACAACTATAAAAATAGCTAGATAAGATTCTCTACTCTACCCTAAGCAACAACGATTAACTATTATATACGGTGTATCCTATTGCACCCAGAAGATAAATCCTACTCCAATATTCCTCGTGATCTGGTTCATGACTAAGATCGTATACTAACATAACACATACCAAAAATAACTGACACTTAACGCTGAGTTAATGTGAAAAATTATATTTTTACTAACATACCTGTTCAAATCTATAGCCAAATTCCTAGACCTAACTGATGCTATGCCTCTGGGAGTACAAATCCAAGCCCACTGTCATAACAACGAACTCTACAATGCTTTACTAGGTCACTTCTCAGCAATCTATCACTGATATATTACAAATTTCAAAGGAGGCATCCAGTCACGTAGAATACTTCAGACATACATGGACTTCTCCAAGTACCCCAAAAAACATCTGATGTACGATGAATCAAATGAATGACTGCTGGGACCACTGAAAAGTGAATCGGCCTAGGATTACCCGAGTGAGATCATTTACTTGCAACCAACGTGTTACAGTATGTTATAAATGTGTCAAAATCTAATATCAATAAAATAATATACCTAATAAATCTTTGTTTGCAATGTCCTAAATTTAACTCGAATGATTAGCATTGGAAAATGCACTAAAACGCCTCTTGCCTTACGTTGAAATTGTGATAGATATTAAGCTATTTGAAGTTATACACAGCTACCTAAGCTATCGTAGATATATATCTCATCAGGTGAATGGTAGCCAAACCGTAAAAGCTCTAGGACCCCTCCATCCAGTAAATCGTCTTCTAAACGTTCAGATGAAATTGCTCCTATCACTCTCAATGTTAGAAGAAATGTTGTTGTGGTGAGTGGGGTTCGGCAAGAGTCGAGTAACTGAGTACAGAAAAACATTTATAAACGCTGATCGACATCCGTAAAGCCGGTTAGCCCACACCAACGTTAAAGCAGACACAAAAAATAACAAAAGATAAACTGTCTGTGCGCCAACCAGATGATGTAGATACAATCGATGGCAACCCAATGACGCCCAGTACCATCATAAATAAGATTTATGAGGTCATGTTCCGCAAGATACTCATCAACAAAAATTCAATTCAAAATAACTAAACATGATCAAATTTCGAGTTTATATTTAGATTAATAAATTAAAATGTTGATCATATTACTACTATTAAACGACTGAATATTCACGTTTAATTAAAAAAAAATCGAAATGAACTTGATGTAGTTAATGAGTATTTCACAAGAAGCTTCTCTATTTCCAAATATTGAAGAAAAATATTTTACATGTATTATATTTTTTGTCATAAAACTTATCATAATTTAAATTGGAAAAAATAATTCACTATATATGTAAAATAATTCATAGAACATTAACACTAATCCAACGAATATTTCGAGTAAAATAAGGAAACAATAATCAACTGCTGTTTAGATGACCAATATAACGTAGAGTTGGCCGTGATTGATAGCCTGACTCTAACATATTGCACCAGTGGCGAGCGCAGAAGTTTTTGAAAGAGCGGGGCATTCGTATACTGATAGCAGCATCACTGTATGGCCTTTGTGTGTGAGTGTTTAACGAACGTGTCCATCCCCTCCGTGAAAACTTACACATAACATGTTCACACGAGCATATGCACCTACTGGTACTCTCTTTTTCCCATTATTTTCATATTATCACAGACAATATAACTAAGTTTGAGTTTTTCTATATCATGCAATAGCTTTGTGTTGGAGTATCTCTGGGATTTTTCATTCCGAAGTTTTCCAATTTAGGACTTATTTTCTTCGGGGTTGTTCCTCACATCTCAAGGCGTTTATTTGCGCTGCTGCGATGTATCCCTTCCTGTCATCATCATTTTTTTGTGTATATATGAATGTTCAGCATTATAATTGCGTGTATTTATGTTTTGCTCGAAAAACATGAAGCTTATCTCGACTTTCCCCGGAGCTGTCTAGATTATAATTATTGGGATACAGGGAAAGAGCATGACACAGCTATTCTCATGCTACAAGTTAGTATTAGTAATAATTTTACTACCAGTAACAATAATCATATTGTCGCTGGTAATATAATGATTAATTATTATTGATAAATTCATTATGGGTTACAATGTAATGATAATTATTGCTAACCGACTCAAGCGACTGGAAGATTCCATATCGGATCGGAACAGCTTCTACTATTAACAATGCAAGTATAGGCACACTGATAATACTGCATCCTCTGTAAAATCAATTCGTCCGGCAAATACCGGGTAGAGATTATTATTACTGTGAGAAGCTTGACATGGCTCTTTTCAGAGCAATAAAGAAAGTAATTATTATTATTAATCCCATTTGATCAAAATGACTATTTCATGTTCACTACCGATCCTCACATCGGAATAGTTTCTACTACTAAAATTACAGTAAAGAATGATCACTTAGCATCTCGGTACGACTACATTCCTACCATGATGTACCGGGTGGAAGTTGTTACGGCAACTCACATCCACACTTAAATCCATGTGAGGGCCACCGGTAGTGAGTGTGCGCCCGTAACGTCTACTCATACTCACCCATAAGCCCTTAATTGGACACTTAATCCGGCTAGCCTGCGAGGTAAGGCCATCTGAGGCCCTAGACCTTAAACGGGGACAAGCAAATGCAGGGACTATGGTATCCTGAGAATCGAAACCGCTTAAGAAAAGAGCCCTGCTTAAACTTGATGTGGTGTTGGGGACTGAGAAGGAAACCAATTATTGTTATTATTTTTATTTTTTAGTATGATTGGATCGCAGCAGCGTTGAGCCTCAACGCTGAAATGTAAAATTCAAATGTATGTGTCGCTTTTGGTTGACGTTGCAAGGATCCTAGTGCGAGTGAGAGTCTGCCTGCAACTCAGCGGTAACTCACGGTTGAGCCGCAACAGCAGCTCGCTACTTACCAATTATATACGGGAATTGAACCCGCGCCAGAGGAGAGTCAGCTGCTCAACTCAACGATGCAGCGTAGATTTGGAAGGATATCCTTTTTCTTTGTTCCATTTTTCTTTTCATATTTTTTTTCTCCTGTTCTCCTCTTCTTGTGTCAGGAGGGATGAAAAATGAATAAAATAAAGCTATAATTAAAACAATATCATCCCCTCTACAGCAGATCCTGTCCCAGAAAAGTGGCCGGTTTAACGGCCACAGATCCGGCCACAGATCATACAGCACAGATCCGAGGCAGGACCCAGTGTTGCTGGGAGCAGAGCGACGTGGAGCTGTTAACCCCATCCCAAAGATGTTTGAGTAATGCGTGATACCGAAATGACAGTGTGTATCTTCCCATGGAGAGACCCTGTCGACACGATGGTAGTTTCTGTGCTATGTCATTTTCAAAAATTAAAAACCCAGTACCTCTCTTTCGATTAACTTCAAAGAATATACATGTATGTGTGTTACTTTTGGTTTCATCGCCAGTTACCTAGTGCAACACTAATTATTGGAGATGCTTCTATTTTTTTTTACTGAATTGTGCAATGTTTGTTGTTTAAAATTTGAAATGGATGTGTTTGTTTTGACTAAACTTATGAGCTGTCACGCGCAGCTCTTTTCCTCCGAGATACCTTTCAGATACACACCTTAAATTTTAAATACTCCTAAAGGAACCACACGTGTACAGACGACTTACTCTTCTGAACACACTAGGGAGAACCATTCCCAGGCAATTGGGCGTGAAGCTTTCTCATAACTTGCGCGTTTCAAAAAAGCATAACACTTTTGAAAATTTGACTTAGACTCTAGATCAGCCAAGGGGTGGTCTATCTCCAGGCGAGGTCATTCCGACGTCGTCTCGCCTTGAAGTGCGACCACACTCAGGAACCACTAGCATTGAGAAGATTTTTTCTTCTGAGCACATGGGGGAAGACCACTATCCAGGCAGTAGGGTGTGGTGCTCCTCCTAAGTGTGCATACACTTTTCAAAATTTCATACCCATGTACTCATTTTAAGTAGACTCTATTCCTAGTTAGTGTCCTTAGGACCCAACCTCTGTAGCAAGCCAACAGGCATGCCCTCGATGAAACGTATGAGTCAGTTGAGCATGTAGGCGTGTCCGTCTCTGCTCGATCGTCCGATGTGCAACCACCTGAAACCTAAATGATTCCCTTACTATCTTCACTCGCCCCGATCCTGGAAATGTTATCTGACATTCAAAAGTTTTTTTCCCCGGTAGGCTGAAATCGCCTGGGTAGTAGTGGGGTGGTAACCGGTAGATAATGGTGATAGTGGCAGTGGGTCTTTTCTTTTCTATCCTTACAACCTTTTTCTTCCGGTATCTATGCGTGAAATTTTTCAAACTTCGTTGACTATCTCCCACCCTTGTTCAAGGAAACAACTCGTCATGAGCACTTGAGCTCGTTTTGTTTCCTTAGTCTAATCCAAGAGAAAAGCAACAATTGTCCACAGCCGTGGGGTATGGTTTGCGATATTTCCTGGGGATGGGTTGAGAACTCCACAATGTTCCGAGGTGTTTAACTCGAAGATGCCCCAAAGCGGGCTACGTAAGATGATGTTCTTCTTTCTTGACTTGCAGTGACGATCGAGTCTACACGATGTCCAGCAATAGACGGTATATTTTCCGTATATACATGTATAAATATAGGTATTTTGATAGATACAGGCAGACACTAGGCCAAATCCCCAGGAAGAGGTGTGACCGATGGGAAGGCGCATCTCACACTTCTCTCATACACTCACACTCACGAAACTTAGCATTATTGGGCCGAAGGGTCTGTCTGGAAGACCCGTAGCACACACTCTGGGTCATGTGTGTTGTCATAGGTCAGTGTCAGCCACTTGATGAACTAAATCTCAGTGAGAGTAAAATGTGATTAAAGGCTCACACCATTCATTGAAGTATTGCAACATTAAACAATTTCTTCTTGAAATCAACTAGATCTCCTTCCGTCGAATAGATAAATGCAACCCCAAACATCCATTAAGTGAAACTATGATCTGTTAAGGGATCAAAATAAATGGTCATCTACAAACAATGTATAACCTCCCATCAAAAGTAACCTCACACCTAATTTTTATGTGCGTCATAATAACGAGAAATAAAAATTTCGGTTATTGTTTTCACGATCTGTTTCAATTAATTCAGCAATGGCCACTCAGACACGTGGGCGGTGTTCCATCGTAGATTTGGATTGTGTAGTGCAAAATTAATTACCGAGCAAATGAAATGTTAATTGCGAAACAACAACTTTACTTGGAAAATGCACTCGATCGATGCGAATGCAGTTTATTTCAATTGATTCGCAATTTGTCGTGTAAGTCTGCGACGGCAAAACTCATTAGGAAGTGCAATCACTAGTGCAATTGCGTTCGAGCTCAGGGTGGAACAAAGTGGATCGGCGCGCTGAAGCGCATCACTGACCGGGTGAAAACATAATTTTTCAATCAGTTCATGATTAAGTTTTCAACAATTAAGTTCGAATATACGAATATATTCATTTATACGTCGAATGAAATTAATGGAAACCATCTGTAGCTGTTTTGGAATTAGTCGACATTTTTTAAGAGTAATTCGTATTTTAACGTATTATTTGCACTTGGCATAAGTGCTTAATAGTATAGGAAATAACGCACTATTGAAAGTTAGTGACTGGTTTATTTATACCGGCGACAGTTTCGTAGAGTCAAGCCCTACATCGTCGGACCTCAAAAGCAAAGTATCGTACAGCAACTATATACTACCCGGGACTGGTTTATGACCCCATCTTCGGAATTAATGGGATAAGTTAACAACAGGAAATGACAGTTTTGTGGCTATCCTGAGCAGGAAATAGAATTTGTCAGAAATTAAGTAGTTGATCGATTTCTGAGGCGACCGGCAGAAGCTGAATGAACTCAGCGGGACCATTATGAGGATTGGCAGCTCTTAAGTAAAAGTTATACGCTACATAACCTCGAACTTTTATGTTGGGGTTAATGTTCCTAATTATTCGATTAACATCCTATTTTTAATCTCTAACACATTATTAGGAAGACGGCCCTACACGTAGATAACGGCATCATTAAAAGGTTTGGGTGTACAGTATTTTTGTCTGCCTTTTCGTATGTACTTTCATGTTTACAGTCAACATATTATAAAGATGGGCAGATTAATTGCCATACTCCCTTTAATTACAATTTTGCCCCGAATAGTTAACCTCTAATAAATCAGTGTTTGTTACGGCCGAAATGGTGTTGTGGGTAAAGTACCTAAATAACCATTTGGCTGTCCCGTTTACATTATCGACATGAGCAATGATCTTTTTCCAATTGTGTTGATATTTTTAGACAGGGTAGAAACTACAGAAATGAACTCCAGCACTGTAGTCTCCACGACTGGCAATGTTTTGCCAGTATTCAAATATCATGTGTATCTTATTTTATATTTATCATAATGAATTGGGCCTTGGTTATATTAGGCTTCATTCTTCATAATTCCACATTGTGTGGTTGCATTTGAGGCAATTTTTTTCAATATTTGAGTGTTATTTTTTGTGAATCGTGAATAGACCATTTTTTCCTTTCTTCCATCAAATAATTTGATAGTTCATCAACGTTGTTTTGGTACGTATTAATGTATATGTGAGTATGTATACAAGCATATCAGTGGGCGGAATTTTTGAACGTATACTGATTTTCATGTGTATACATGTGCCGATATTTTGTATGTACCTCATTGTAAGCATGATTGAGGGTTGGGTATTTTCGATGTAAATAAATTAATTTAGTCATCATCTACAAATAGGGCCGCTATACTAATCATTATTTTCACAATAAAAAGAGACGAATTTATAAAATTTTCAAATAATTAAGAACATAGATCTCAACACGAATGTACAAGTTTCTATAATAAACCATGTTCAATTCAAAAGCTGCCAATCTTCACAATTACCCAGCGGAGTTATCCTGCTTCTGACGATCGCGTCAGGCCGTGTTTAATAACAAAACCAATTTATATTTCCTTCTCAGGCCAGTCACGATGCTCTCCTTTCTTGTAGTTAACGAATTCCATTGCTCCCGATAATTTGTTTATCAACCAGCACCGAGTGGTATATAGCCGTTGTATGATACTCTTTAGATTACTTTGCATTTGAGGTCTGACGATGTAGGGCTTGACTCTATAAAACTGTGGCCGGTATTAATAAACCAGTTACTAACTTTCAACAGTGGGTTATTTCTTCTACTATTACGCACGTAAACCAAGTGCCAAAAATATGATAAAATATGAATCTTACTCATCCTCTTCATATCACTGTTTCAGCACTTGTTGCTTGTTTACACACACGAGGGTGTCATACAACAACTATAAAAATATCTAATAAGATCGCATAGGACCCCAAAAAAAAAATTCAAAATCGTGTCAAGACAATAAGATCCTTCCTCACTCGTTACTTCCATGCCGACTCGGTAACCAATCGGCAAACGGAAGACCGTGCAACGCCAACACGACGCCGCTATCAGCCACGTCATCATCAGAATGATACAACTGAAGCTGCTCAAGAAGAGCCTACACCTCACAACAAAATGTTTGCCGTTCATTTCACATTCCCGGACATTTTAGTGCCCTCCGTGATCATGCTAGGTTGTTGCGCTCAAGACAAATGCATTTTCATAAAGCTCTTCTCACAAATAAAATCATCTGTCTCATTTGGATCAGCAAGTATTGCAAATTCCTCAACTTCGAGGATATAGTAATTCATATGTTTTTGATTCACGTATGATATGAGATGTGAACTTAGTTTTGGACTATCATTCGTCCTACACGCAGGTGGAAAATGCATTTTGAATTTCCCGACAAATTTCAATAAATACGAAAATGAGTTCCTGTTAAAAACAAACGCTAAAAATAGATATATTCTGTTTGAAATCGTTAAAAATTATAAAAAATATTTTTCTCCCTTCAAGGTTTCAGAAAGCTCTGCAACCTTTAAAGAGGAACAAAGAAATGAATAAAACAGTAATAATGGATCCGACCGATTATGTCGTCAAGTTGATTGATGTGTTGTCGAAGTAACACTTATAGCAGAAATGATGAATATCCATTAAAACTATGGCAGAGGTCGTTCAACAAAAAACTTAAAGCAATTCTTTCCTACTTTCCCTATTTTTGAAAAAGGGATAATGCATATTTGAATTCACTCTCATACATGTATAGGGCCTTCCAAAAATTCAGAAGCCAGCAACCCTCTTGGGCCCATGGGCGTCATCATCAGGTTCGATCACCTATAATCTCTCGAAACTCTTAGCATCTCTAGTTTTTCCTCTCCGTGGTAAAATATCTGACTGTCATTTGGTTAACTCTGAAAAGTTTATAAAAGAGTTAGGAATGAAAATGTATGTAATAAGATCATGCAGAGTATTGAAGTAGATTCTTATATGAAGCAGTGTCCCAATTGATACCACCATTGCTTCCCTTAGACGAAACCTTTCCTGTGACGCTCTTGAACTTCCCTTTCCAACGAATACGCTCATCAATTTAATTGAACTATGAATTGGACAATGTTGTTTTTCATGTAATGGTGCATTTTTTGATCATAGTAATATATTTCTGCAGTATTTTGGAAAGGAACTTTTGCCATCGATTGCAGATTTTGATTATGCATGGTTTCTATATGTTGATAAACGTATTTGCATGTATCACATCAAATATTGACATCGAAGAATTCCTTACTAAGATAAACTCCTTGTCTGAATCGATCAATTTCAAAGTAGAAATTGAAAGTTTCCTAGATACATTGGTCATGAGGTCTGATAGTACCGTGAACTTTAATGTCATCAGAAAAGATACCCAATAAAATCTTTACATTCATGCTTTCATTGGTCACTTGGACAATGTGAAACTGAAAGCCATTAACAGTATTTTTCTGTGAGCTTACATAATATGTGATCGGGATTTTTTTGACGGGGAAATTCGTTTCATCACTCTAGTCTTCAAACAGCTGGGTTTTGATGACTATTTCATTTAGAAGGCTCATAGCAAAACTTGAAAGAGGTTTTATTCGGCTAGAGAGAAGGAAATTAGAGACCATGGAAAGGTTGATGTTTTACCATCAGTGTGTAAAAAAAACTTATAAAACCTTGTTCCATGATAGAAACAGTGTAGTATTTACTAGAAAATCTCCAGATCGGTAATTATAACGTAATCCCATCAAAACAGACTCTCGTATTTATGCTATCCCTTGTGAAGATTGTTCCAAAAAAGTATTGGTGGAAGTGATAATGTCAAGAGAAGATGGGTCATCACCGGTTCGCCATGACAAAAGTACAAATTTTAAATGTCATGCAAACTCCCAGTGAAAAAAAATTATTACTATCGATCCCAAAGATTACAATTTTATATCTACTAATGAGCTTATTTCTGATCTCAATGTGACGATAAGTCAATATAATGATGACTTATGTGTTGCATCGAATAAGGATATGAATCGCAAAACATGCAAGAGTTAGTGTAGTAGTTCTCAGATCAGCCGAGGGAAAGAATAGTCCCAAAAAACTCAGGTCATCAATAGGTTACCACCCACGGCCGGCCAAAAACTAGCGGTGTGTGATCGATCCATAAGAGGGACCACCAGGCCAATCTTCACAAGGCTGTCAGCAATATCGTAGATGACAACTTAAAGAGCTGTGATAATAGCAACCCAAATTTTCAAATATGCTTACAGGCTTGTTGCCGTGGGCATCCGAATTACCAGCAGCTAATGCCTCCTATTGTCATCAATGTTACTTACCTTTGTGTGCGGAACTCTTTTTTTATAATCAGGCGACGTGAATCAAAAAGTTCAGCTCGTCTACCATTTGATCTAATCATCTGAACTGCATTGTATTGATGCTGGAAAATTTGGACGAAACTGTCTTTAATTTATCTAAGCTTCGCGTTAAATATCGGAAACGCACGAGTGATCAAAGTCTCTCAGGCCAAGATAATGAGCACCACACATAACGATTCAAGGATCACATACCGGACATCCCGCATGATTGTTCTGAGTTTTAAACGGGGAATGTTGGGTAATGGGCCAAGATATATAACTTTAAAACTGACCAAAAGACGCAAATATTTTTTGCGGGATGTTGTGATGTACGTCCTCTGCCTCTTGATGGCTGGTTTCCCGCAACTCTCTACTGCTAATTAACCATGATACGAAAATTATTTGCCCCGAAAATCGAAACCGAGACAGCCTTCAGCTACATGGTTGCTCTAACCTCTACACCCAGACGGCATAAAATAATGAACAACCTGTCAGTTTATGATCCCAACGAGGAACACAAGTCCCAGTCATGGCCTGTAATATACTGTGCGATTTTATCAACATCCTCGCTGCACCATGGGAAAGGTAAGCGTTGAATTCGATCTCATCATAGTAGGTTGTAGAAGTTAACCGTATATATGAGCGCGGTATACGTTGAGTGAGATTAAGATCATCCACCTCACCAAGAATCGAACCCAGGACGGCAGCATCCGTCTTTTTAATTACTTACGTCTTAGTGTAGTGGGCTTAGCACCCAGATAGCCATGCGCCATCCGAGTTTGATTCGTGTTGAAGTGGAGAGTATTAACAGCGACCAAAACCAGTACTTTGTTCCTTCAATGTTAATGTAATAAATAGTAGTGTGTACACCAAATTGACAATAGCGTTTAACAAGTAGCTGATAACAGTTACTAACTGTACTATAATGAAATGCAACTATGCCGAAATAATCTAAGATAGAAGAGAAAAACTCCAACAATCAGACTCGTCTCAACATTTTACCTCATCACTTTCAGATCATGTATTTTGTCAGACCGTTCAAAAAGACTTTCAAGGCCGAACCCTTCGATAAATGTCAAAACAATTACTTAGATTGACTTTTAATCAGCCTATTTTCGTGACAGCAGATTCTATTATTTTGCGAGATATATTGAAGCTCGAATTATACTGTCAAGAGCCTGGGGAATTAAACTGCTCAAAAGTATCAGACTTAGTCGACTTTCTGTCAATAAAAATAGTTGGCTTTTATTCGAAGTACAGCATTGATCTTTGTGTCGATATTATGGTCTCTTGTACGATGGTGCAGTGCAGAACCCGACCTCCCCTTCCTTTGATGTAATCTAATTTGTTCAATTCACTATAATGATAAATATCACATTAGTTTGGCTGTTGAGTGCTTTGATATTATATAATTTTATCAGATTCATATATAAATTTCCCACTACTTGAAAAATTCAAAGCTACTCGGTTTCAAAACAGCATCATATATTGTCACAAAATTGGTTCGGACGAAAGCGTCGAAATTCGTTTCATGTTCCGAAACCTACTCTCAGCACCTGGAGAACTAGTGTTACTGAGTGGAGGGAGCATTGCATTCATTGCTCCAATTAGAGAACAGAACAGGTAATGGACTCATTTCTCTCGCTGGTAATAACAGTCCGTCGAGTTAGAAGGTTTGCTCGCACGCTATCACGAGAATTAAACAGACCATGACAGGCCAATTAAAATTCCGAGGGATAAAAAATAGGAATTTCAATGAACCTGTGAAACCATTGCTGTGAAATTGTGAACTGGACAACTAATCATTTGTCATTAGAGTGCACACACAATTCAGGATGTTTCTAAATAATTTGATGTTTTCTTCGGCCAGGCATAACATGGCAGAGTAGATGGACTACTGTGCAACATTGCACTTATCTCGCTGTATTTTTCCAAAAGTTACAGATCATTATCTCTATATTGGCAGAGGAAGGGTGGACCCTATGACAAAGCCCATTATGAATGGTTTGTGATATTTCAGATGTTGGAAATGTTGGAAATTTGGCAATGTTCTAATTTTCTGAACGCCCGTCTAAAGCATCTGCTAATATAAACAATTGCTCTTAAAAATGTTCTCATTCCGACAATAATTTCACTATAATACAAGAAACAGTAAACAGCTACTGAATGATTAGCAATAATCAAATTACGTTTTGCGGCGTCCAAGTTTCATTATATATATATATGTTTGTCCACGGAACAATAAGGACATCTATGAGTCATCCTCGATGTTACTAAATGATTGTTACGCGATAAATACCAAACATGCTTACCGCATGTTGATTGGACATCAAATGCAATCTTTTTCATCGAAAGGGGTCATGTGACTGTATCAACGATTGCCTGGACAAAGGTAGCATTAATAGACATCTAAGACCGTATACAAAGATATTTATTTCAGAAATAAAATATGGACATCGAAATGTCCGCAAGGTTATTTTTCGATGGTTGGATGCAGAGATGATACAAACTAAAACTTGTGCCTCGGTGTTGTTCGAGTGAGTTGGCCCGCCCGCTTGGACACGAACTGCCTATAGTTCGTTATGGCAATGAAAATTGGATCACGTGGGAAGGAGATCGCTCCAACCACGCTGCTATATCGTGGAGGCACCGTTTCAGCAAAAATAATTGAGCAACTTTGCATAAACGATACGGGAATAGTGTATAACTTTCACTATGTCAGCGGTTGCTTGTAGCTACATTCGATAACGCTCTCAAATGTAATAATATGCGTTTCTATCCTCCACAACGATACAAAATTTAATATGTTGTATCGTTGAATAGTTATGTAAGTAAGTTAGGTTTGGTTGGGCAAGGTTGGTCAGGGTCACTGAGGCGACTCAACTTGTTTTCAGCGCCTCGACGTAATCGGAAAATTAGTTCCCATGAATATACATCGACTTGCGTTTAGGTAGAATTCCCAAATGAAATTACCAACGTCGATAGCTTTAGAATCAATTGTTGATTTAGAATAGCGATCGAGTGAAGAAAATCGTCGTTTGTTACAGTAGGTCCACAAGAAGCGAGACAACAAAATAGAAAGCAGTTTCTACAAAATCGGTTTCGTCAGTAGCCGAAAAAAAATGGCACAGAACCCTCCGTGTATTCCGAATGCCCGAAATGATTATTACAAAGAAATCATCAATTATCATTTAGTATTAGTTTCCCTTAACGCAGGAGTCATTGAAGTTTTTATTACACGATCCCCTGTAAACATTGACTGAAGTTAATCAAACAATTTTTTGAGGGTTAGCGTGCAAAATTTGGGCAGACATCCGCTTACCGCATGTAAATAATTGAGGCAGCAGACCTCATAGTGGACGCATCAGAAGCAATGGTAAAGATGCGGCCTCATACATTTCTATGTAAGATAATAATCTTATGATTTATGGTAGTCCCAATTTGTCGAACGGGAGCGATTTCAATTCTACAAAGTGTGCTGGTGGTACCGATTCAGAGAATAAATATTATCGTAACATTTATAACATTTTTTTGTTACGAATCTTTTGCAACGTATGTCAAAACCTAGACAAGTGACAATCATCATATTTCACGCCAGGTAAATACTAAACGAGGGTGAACTTATGTCTTTTATCATGGAAAACCTGCATGGCACAACAACTCGGCTTCGAAATGAGTTTCCAAATATATGACGACAAAATGTCTTGATCTACGGTGGTAGCTCGCGACTGCTCGCCTATCTTCTTTGCATGGAAAGACGTTGAACAGATCCAAGACACATTCTTCGGAGGAGAGAGAGGTTATACTTTTTATTTTAATTGCACCGATGTTAATGTTTGGAAATGCACCATATAAGTATGGTCGGACGTAGGTGTCCCCAAAAGAGGAACTACATTTCGCGCCATCGAAATTCTGTTTACAATTTATATCAGTAGAATTGGGTCTATTTAATAAGATGGCAGTCATTTAAAGCGTCAAAATAGTCCAATATATTTTCTGGAGCGTGTTAATGAAAACCATCTGAAGAAATGCGCACGAATGACTAGCGTTATGAAGAAGGAGAATATTTTGCCCTTCTGCATGTTTGGACACGTTCTAGTACTCTTACCACGTACTACTGCGTTCGTATACGCCTGTGCTGAACACCTACCGGCTCTCTTGTGTTCATTTCTGCAGACTTCCTTCTGTTTTTTAATTGTGAGAGCTGTATTAAGTGTAAATTGCCTGAAATATTGCCTGTAAAGTAGTGTGAGACCTGATACTGAAAAGTGATAATACGGGTAAATACGCACGCGCGCGCTTGCGGAAAGAGAGTGCGATGATTCCCACGAACGACGTCTGAGGATGCCGCCTTGCCTGGAGGTCTGCTCGGTCTGCTCCACCAGGACGAGCAAGCACGTCATCAGGGACCTTAAGGAGCAAGACACGGGGAACCTCTTCTGCCGCTTCTGCGAGATGGACGGCAGGATCGAACAGGTCTTGGAGACCTTCCAGAGCCTGAGGAAGAGGGACGACGACGACGGCGGTGAGGACGGGATCTTGTCGGCGAAGGTCTTTGTCCTCGAGGAGCACCTGCGCACTGTCGTCGGGGAGTGTGTGGCGATGCAAGATGAGATCGGGAAGACCTGTTAGTCGGTTGCGGATGTGAGAGCTGAGGTGGATAAGGTCCAATATTTTCGCTGCAAGCCTCAGTACAAACACACGTTTCGATATAGAAGGCTAGGAAGGGCCAGGCGGAACAGACGAGGAAGCTAGTGAAGCTCTACGAGTTGGTAGTCCATTTTTTTTTGTGCTGGATGGAGAGGCATCCCGAGAGACGATTGACCGAGGGAACCCAGTTCGATCACTGACGAGCCTTGGTGGTTTCACTCTGTCGTCCTACTATGACGTCCTGGGTAAGAGTCTGCAACGGCAGCCCTCATCCACCCATAAACCCATGTCAGGGCTACCGGTGCCGGAAGTGAGCTGGCAACTCGCTTCCACCCTGAACCCAAACCTGGGTATCTACTTCCCTTCAGGCCAAGAGGTCATCGGCTGCCGGAAACTGAAAACCGTGATTAAGTCGATACCTCGTACAGGAGACTGTTAGACTAAGTCTCTGAGCTCGGTATCGGCGGCACGAACTTTGCTGGCTACGCTCCTGGCTAACAGGTGCAAGCAAAGAGTCAGCATCGGCCAGGTTATGTCCGATTGGGCCCCTGTTACTTTTTGGGTGCCTCGAGGCAGCGTTTGGGATTTATCCTCTTCCTCATCTGTGTAAACGACATGAATGCGAGGCTTCTGTCAAAGGGATCGAAATTTGCCGACGACACGAAGCTCTGCATTGCAGCATGGAGGGAGAGAGACAGAGTTGAGATTCAAAAAGGTCTCGAAAAACTCGTCTAATGGTCGGAAGCGTGACAGATGCCCTTCAAGGTTGCAAAATGTATAGTTATCCACATGGGGTGTCACAGTGCCTAATTCAACCACACGATTGCAGGAAGCAATCTTGCAACTGTTCACCGAAGAGAGACTTGGGCGTCTTAATCTCGAAAGATTTGAAATGGGACGCTCAGGTCGAAGAAAGTTACAAGATTGCTCACCGTGACCTTGGTTTTATCTCCCATAACTTTCTCTGCTCATGAAGGACATAGTTTTGCCGTTGTACAAGTGTCTCGTCCGTCCCCACCTCGAGCAAGCAGTCCAATTCTGGTCCTTATACATGAGGGGGAAAATAGCGAAACTGGAGCGAATCCAGCATCGTGCAACTAAGCTCATCCCGGAGCTACGCCACCACAGCTACGAGGATAGGCCTAAAGAGCTTGGCCTCATCACCCTCGAGCACCGAAAGCTGAGGAGCCAGCTCATTGAAACCTTCAAATACTTGAAGGGCTTCAACAATGTGAGTCCTGTCGGCCACTTCGACAGAGATCACAACATTCGTGCCAGGAACATCGGGGCGAAACTTGTGGAAAAACGTTTTGCTAAGAATACAGCGACACACTTTATCCCGATCGAAATCTCACGGATTCGGAACAACTTACCGGCTGCGGTAGTTGGCTCATAATCCGTGATTGCGTTCAAAAACGCACTTGAGAACGACACGTTTTCCCAGGAGCTGTCGAGACTGTAATTATGAGACATAGAGGAGGAGCATGACACGACTCTCTTCTCAATTCAAGTTGTTATTACTAATAATTTCGTTATTAGTAACATTAATAGCATGTCGCTGGTAATGCTAATTGTCCATTGTTACTCATATTTACATTATAAGTAACAATGTAATGATTACCATTGCTAACCAACTCGAGCGACTGAAGAACTCTATAGCAAAAAGGAACAGTTTCTACAATTAATATTGCACGTATAGACTGACTGATAATACTGTATATTGGTCCGATATTCTCGCCGGTATATACCAAGTAAGAGGTGTTACGGCACCCCACATCCACCCCTAAGCCCACGTCAGGGCCGCCGGTACTGGGAGTGAGCCCGTAACGGTACTCGTAATCACCCATCCCGTTAGCCTGTGAGGCCATCTGCTGCACTAGAAATAGGACCAGCAGATGAGGGCCCATGGTATCCTGAGATGCTAGCCTGCTCAACTCGATGCGGCGGTAAATACTCAAAGGGATACCATATAATTTTATTCTTTATTTTTTTCATATGTGGTACGATTGAGAAAGAGAGAGACTGGAAAGAAGGAAGTGGAAGAAGATATTTAATTGGCCAGTTGTTATTGGAAAGTGGTGATGAAGAGTTGGACCGAATATTTTGATGAGTTGATGAGTTTGATGTCGAGGATGATAGAGCGGCTGACATTGTTGCTGTGGGTGGTGGTGCTCGGATGCCGATTTTGGGAGGAAGACTTGTTTCGGACATTACCAGGGAAGAGGTGCAGGAGACAATGTTTTAGATAACGTTGCAACCGAGTGCCTGACGAAGAGTGGAGAAACCATTGTCGAATGGTTGGTGAGGTTACTGAACTTGTGTTTTGTGGCAGGCGTGGTACCGATGGAGTGGCGCAGTGGCTGCATTGTTCCGCTATGTAAGGGCAAATGAGAGAAAATGAATGCTGCAACTTGAGAGGCATCAGTCTGCTATGTGTGGTTGTTAAGTTGTAATGGGAGAGTGCTGATCAAAAAGATTAGAGACTGTACGGACGACGCAATTGGAGAGGAAGAGTGTAGGTTTATGAGTGGTAAAGACAGGTCTGTGAGGGGTACCTTTAGGAGTGAGACAGGTCTGCGAGGGGTACCTTGTCAAAGAAAGGATGTGTTCTGGGCCTTCTGGGTGCTGGAGAAGGCATACGACAGGATTGACAGGGAAGCGCTGTGAAAGGTGTTGCGCTTGTATGGAATGGGCGGACATCTGTTGAAAGCGGTGCAGAGTTTCTATGCTGGAAGCCGAGTATGTGCCAGAGTGGGAAGCGAGGTGAGTGATTGGTTCACAGTGAAAGTGGGACTGAGACAAGGCTGCGTGATGTCTCCCTGGCTGTTCAACCTCTATATAGATGGAGTGGTCAGGGAAGTGAACGCGAGTGTGCTGGGTCGTGGCTTGAAAGTGTCGGAAGCCAATGGGCGGAGTTGGCAGTTGAGCCAGTTATTATTTGCTGGTGCTACGGCCCTGGTTGCGAATTCAGAGGAGAAGCTATGTAGGCTAGTGTCTGAGTTTGGTAAAGTGTGTGAGAAGAGGAAGCTTCGAGTGAACGTGGGTAGGAGTAAAGTAATGAAATGCTCAAGGACAGTCGATGCGAGCAAAATTAGGGTCCCCTGAATGGAGAGCTCTTGGAGGAAGTTTAGTGTTTCGAGTATCTGGGCTCCCTTGTGGAGATAACTGAACTAGTGGAAACTGAGGTGAAAGCGCGAGTGAAGGAGGGGTGTAAAGTTTTCAGTGCGCTGAAGAGTGTATGGAGCTGTAGAACGTTGGGGATGGAAGCAAAGAGAGGGTTTTATGAGAGTGTTGTCGTCCCAACTGTGCTCTATGGAGCTGAGACTTGGTGGGTGAGAGCAGAAGAGAGAAAAAGGTTGAATGTTTATGAGAGGAAATTTCTAAGGAGCATGGCTGGAGTAACGCTGAGAGACCGGATCACCAACGACGTGATTCGAATCAGAACATAAATGGTGAAGAAGTTGGAGGACAGAGTGAATTCGCGTGTTCTGAGATGGTTCGGGCACATGGAGAGGATGGATGAAGGGAGATTGGTGAAAAGGGTGATGAATGCGGAGGCGAGTGGTCGCACGCCTAGAGGTAGACCGAATCTTGGGTGGATGGATGGTGTGAAGCAGGCTTTAGGAATGAGAGACATGAATGTGGAGGTAGCGAGAGAGCGTGCAATGAACAGGCGTGAGTGGAAAATGGCTGTGAATAGTTGATTTTGACGCTGCTCCGATGTGCTTTCCCGTCATTAGCATCCCGTTGTCGGGGAGGTCGTGGGTAGGGGGGGCGATCATTATGACGCAGCGGGGTAAGCCAGTGAAAATTGTCAGGCCCTGCTGCTGACAACGGATCTTTGGACTGCACTCGTGACCCAGAGTGTATGTTGCGGGGGTACCGGCCGGACCCTTTAGCCCATACGGGCTAAGCTGTGTGAGTGTGAGCATATGAGGGTGTGAGGTGAGCCTTGCCGTCGGCCACCCCCCTTTCTGGGGAATGCGGCCCAGTGTCTGTATCTGTATCTGTATCTGTATGTGGTACGATTACCACTTACTGTCTACTAGATGAATCTGTCCACGACTCAGCGACTACCGGTGAGCCGTAACGGCAGCATTCGCCGTCACACCATATACGAAAATCGAATCCGCATCAATAACAGAGCTTTGCTCAACTCCACAGTAAGGCGTCAGTTCGACGTATATCATCCATTGTTGAGGCAATTCGTATTTTCCTATAGAAGAACTTTGCCGACACGATGGTATTTTTTCATTATCAGTTTCTGCTCTCCCAGTCGGGAGAGAAAAAGAGAGGAGAAAACTGGGCATAGGTAAACCATTTACGAACTACCTATTGCCTATAAATGTTGGCCGGCGACTCAGCGGCGCTTGCCGAGGAGTCGCAACGGCAGCTTTCGCTTTCACATCCTAAGATATACGATGATTGAACCCGCACGAAAAGGAGAGCCATTGATCAACACTCATGGTACGGCGTAGATTCGACGTATACCATTTATTGTGTCAGTAAGTATCTTCCTACGAAGGGACCTTGCCGACACAATGGTTGACTCTATTTTCTTCTCCTCTTCCCTCCCTGCGTTGGGAAAGAGGAAGAAAAAAACAAAAGACAGCTAACAGTTGCGAACTACCTAATGAGGGTGAAACTTAACCGGCGACTCAGCGAGGTGAACGGCAGCATCCACCTCCACTCCCTATGGTATACGAAAATCGAACCCGCACCAAGAAGAGAGAAATTGCCAACTCGACAGTACGGCGTAGATTCGACGTATATAATTCAGTGTTTAGACATTCAGTGCCGACACAATGGTATTTTTCATTGTTTTGATGCCCTCCCTATCACGGGAGGAAAATAAAGGATAAAAATGGGGAAAGTCAGACACCAAATATAAACTACCTAGTGCGATTGAAAATTTGCCGGCAACTCAGTGGCGCTTGCCGAGGAGTTGCAACTGTAGCTTCCACCGTCACACCCCATGATACACGAAAATTAAACCCGCAATGAGAGGAGAACAATTGCTTAACTCTACGGTATGGAGCAGATTCGACGTTTATCATCCATTGACGAGCCAGCGGGTATCTTCCTACAAAGGGTCCTTGTGTACAAAGGGTCCTTGTGTACAAAGGGTCCTTGTGTACAAAGGGTCCTTGTCGCCGGCTAAGTTTGCCGGCGACTTAGCAGCGCCTGCCGATGAGCCGCAACGGCAGTATTCACCCCCACACCTTATAAATACGAAAATCGAATCCGCGCCAAGAGGAGAGCGCGTTCTCAACTCAATGGTACGACGTAAATTCGACGGATATAATCCATCTGTCATGTCAGTGAGTACTTTCCTACGGAAGGACACTCTCAATACGATTGTACTCTCTTCTTCTCCTCTCAGTGTCAGGAGGGAAGACGAAAAAATAAAAGAGATTAATTGTAAGAGAAAATTGGTGCCTCTGATGGCAACTCCGGTTACCTAGTGGAACATCACTTCCTAGAGATGCCATTCTGGCATTTCACCTTGGAATATTTTTTATATCATCGATATACCCGTCTGGTATCTCACCTTAAAATATATGATGCAATATTTTGGCAACTAAAGCAATTTACTCTTTAGGGGGATGCCCCTCCGGCATCTCACCTTGAAAGATATCCTTTTGTATGGTGTGTAAAAACTAACTGTCTTCTCTCCTGTACTACAGATTAGGGCGAGACCTAGTGCAGCAGGACGCAGGGCAACTACTAACCCCTCATCCTCAGATATTCAAGCTAATGTCAAAATTGAAATACCGGTTCTTGTCTCTTTTTTTGGATTTTATTTTGCAATACCTGTTTTTTTTATTTAAAATACTTAGCATCTTCTGACTAAACTCGCTCCGACCAAACTTCAAAATTTAAGTATTTTTAAAATTTGCGGACTAAATAATGCAGTAATAACTGTTTCTAAAAATTTAAAAATACTTGTGTTTCTTTAGACTAAACTCAGGAGATGCCACGAGCTCCTCTTCTAATTGGAGATATCACTCCGACATCTCATATTGAAGTACGACCGCCTCAAAGGAACCACATGCTTACAAAAGACTCATCATCCGAGCAGATGGGGGAGGACCACTGCCCAAACAACTAGGTATGGTGCTCCTCCTGAATGTGGACAAATATGTCAAAATTTAAATACCCTTATGCTCCTTTGAAGTAGACTCAACACCTAGTTGGAATCCGTCTGACCCAACCTTTGGGGCAAGCCGACAGGTTTGCACTCGAAGAAATGTATGAATCCGCAGAGCATATGGGCGTGGCCGTCTATGCTCGACCGTCTGAGATGCGACCACATGAAACCTTCATTCTTCTTTTCATATCTTGTTTGCTCCATTCCTGAAAATGTCGTCCTGACACTCGATCGTTTTTTCTCCGTGGCTGAAAGGTCCCGGGTAGGGTGGTGGTAGCAGGTGGTGGTGACACTAGTGGTGGTCCTTCTCCTTTACGTCCTTACAACCTTCCTTTTTCTGCATGTGTTCGTGAATTTATAAAGCCTCGTTGACTATCCCCCACTCTTCTTTCACTTCTTTCAAGGAACAACTCGACAGGAGCAATGGTCTACTTCCATTAGAGATTGTTGTTATATATAATAGTTTAGTATCCTATCAATAGTTATATGTTACTTATTAACGTGATCGTTAAATAACCTGGATCAGTGGTCAACTACAGCTGTTGACCTGGAACGCGGCCGCTTGGCAAATTTATTAAATACTTCTTGGTCTGACACAAGACGTACGGGTGAAAAATGATGTTTCACCCGTACGTGTTTAACACTAACAGTAACCTAGCAAAATAAAGTGATAAAAGTTTCAAACTGCAGTGCACCTTCATTGGAGGATAGTCCTATTTGTCAGACGAAGCTGCCGGAAAATAATATATAAACCTGGTACTGTGGATGAGATTGTCGGACAATCATTAATAGTGATCATAAAGTCATCCAACATTATTTAAATAACCTAGTTAGCATGTGAAATGGTACCCCTGTCATGCATTTTTGAATTCTATCGAAATTAAAGCATGGTCAAAGATATTAACCATATCGGCCTGAGCTTTCATATTCCGTTATTGTTCTTCTTATGCGAGTGAATATCACTTCATGGCATGCCGAATGAGGAAATTTTGAAAACAAAAATAACTGGGCCCGTGAAACCTTCAATAAAAAAACATTTGACCGTTAGGACAGTTTTATTGTGACTATAATAGCAAAAGACTGTGACATATCATCTTATATTATCAATAAAAGTAATTCCATCCACTGGAATTACTTAATTGATAACATAATACACCATTTTCGTATCGTTTATGCAAAGTTGTTCAAATATTTTGCTGAAAGGGGCCTCCACGATATAGCAGCGTGGTTGGAGCGATCTTCTCCCCTCGTAATCCAATTTTCATTGCCCAAGCAAACTACAGGCAGTTCGTGTCCAAGCAGGCGGTTAAACTTACTCAAACAAAATCGATGCACAAGTTTTAGTTTGTATCATCCCTGCATCCAACCATTGAAAAATAGCCTTGCGGACATTTCTACTTGCATATTTTGTTTCTGAAGTAAATATTTTTGTATACGGCCTTATATGTCTATTGATGCGACCTTTGTCCAGGCAATCGTGGATACAGTCACATGACCTCTTTCGATGAAAAATATTGCATTTGATGCCCAATCACCATGCGGTAAGCATGTTGGTATTTATCGCGAAACAATCATTTAGTAACACCGAGGATGACTCATCGTTTTCCTTAGTGCTCCGCGAACAAACTTATAAATAATAAAACTGGGACGCCTCAACACGTAATTTGATCATTGCTAATCATTCAGTAGCTATTCACTGTTTTTTTTATATTATAGTGAAATTATTGTCGGAATAAGAACATTTTTAGGAGCAATTGTTTACATAAGCAGATGCTTTAGACGGACGTTCAGGAAATTAAAACATTTATGAAAATCACATTGTTCCAGTAAACGAAGAATGTAAAATAATGTTGCACAAAGTAAACGAGTGCATTGGCACATTTCAAACATATGAAAGATCGCAACCCATTCATAATGTGCTTAGCCATAGAGTACACCCTTCCTCTGCCAATAATGTGATAATGATCTGTAACTTATGGAAAAATACAGCGAGATAAGTGCAATGCTGCACAGTAGTCCATCTACTCTGTCATGTTATGCCTGGCCGAAGAAAACATCAAGTTATTTAAAAGCATCCTGAATTGTTTGTGCATTCTATTGACAAATGATCAGTTGTTCAATTCACAATATCACAGCAAGGGTTTCACGGGCTCATTAAAATTCCTATGTTTTATCCCTCAAAATTTTAATTGACCTGACATGGTCTGTTTAATTCTCGTGATAGCGTGCGAGCAAACCTTCTAACTCGACGGTCTGTTATTACCAGCGAGAGAAATGAGTCCATTACCTGTTCTGTTCTCTAATTGGAGTAATGAATGCAATGCTCCCTCCACTCAGTAACACTAGTTCTCCAGGTGCTGAGATTAGGTTTCGGAACATAAACGAATTTCGATGCTTTTATCCAAACCAATTTTTTGACAATAAATGATGTTGTTTCAAAACGAATAGCTTTGAATTTTTCAAGTAGTTGGAAATGTACATTTGGATCTGATAAAATTATATAATATCAAAGCACTCGACAGCCGAACTAATGTGATATTAATCATTATTGTGAATTGAACAAATTAGATTACATCAAAGGAAGGGGAGGTCGGGTTCTGCACTGCCTCATCGTATAAGAGACCATAATACCGGCACAAAGATCAATACTATACTTCAAATAAAAACCAACTATTTTTATTGATAGAACGTCGAATAGGTCTGATGCTTTTGAACAGTTCAATTCCCTAGGCTTTTGACAGAATAATTGAAGCTTGAATATAGTTCGAAAAATAATAGAATCTCCTGTCACGAAAATAGACTGACTAAAAGTCAATCTAAGTAATTGATTGGACATTTTCCAGGGGTTCGGTCTTGAAAGTCTTTTTGAACGATCTGATAAAATACATGATCTGAAAGTGAAAAGGTAAATGTTTAGACGAGTCTGATTGTTGGAGATTTTTTCTTCTATCGCAAATCATTTCGGCATAGTTGCATTTCCTTATAGTAGAGTTAGTAACTGGTATCCGCTAACTGTTCAACGCTATTATCAATGTGGTGTACACAAAACTATTTATTACTATAACATTGTAGGAACGAAGAACTGGTTTTGGCTACTGCTAATACCCTCCACTTCAATATGAATCAAACCCGAGATAGCAGCATGACTATCTGGGTGCTAAACCCACTACACTAAGACGTCATTAAAACGGCAGGAATGCTGCCGTTCTGGGTTTGATTCTTGGTGAGGTGGATGATCTTAATCTCACTCAGCGTATATCGTGCTCATATATACGGTTAACTGCTACGACCTATCATGATCGGATCGAATTCAACGCTTACCTCTCCCGTGGTGCAGCAGAGATGTTGATGAATTTGCACAGTAAAGTACAGGCCAGGACTAGGATTGTGTTCCTCGTTGGGATCATGAACTGACAGGTATTCTATCCTTTTATACCGTCCGGGTGTAGAGGTTAGAGCAACCATGAAGCCATAGGCTGTCTCGGGTTCGATTTTGGTGAAATAATTCTCGTGTCATGGTTAAGTGAGCAGTAGAGAGTAGCGGGAAACCAGCCATCAAGAGGCAGAAGACGTACATAACAACATCCCACAAAAAATAAGAGCGTCTTTTGGTCAGTTTGAAGTTATATATCTTAGGATTTCCCAACATTCCCATTTTAAAACTCAGAACAATCAGGCAGGATGTCCGGTATGTGATCCTTGAATCGATATGTGTGGTGCGCATTATCTCGGCATGAGAGACTTTGATCACTCGCGCATCTCTGATATTTAACGCGATGCTCGAAGAAATTGAAGACAGTTTCTTCCAAATTTTCCAACAGCAATACAATGCAGTTCGGATGATTAGATCATAGAACATGAGGCCAAACAACACTATGACGTCACAAGTGTAAGTACGTATGTATTTATGTTTGATTGTGTGTGCGTGTGTATGCCCATATGGATATGCAAATGCAAGACTTTGTTTCATAATTGTGAATAAAATGAAGCATGTACTTACACATTTTTTCACGGAGTGGAGAAGTCTTGTACTCATAGAAGGTTAAGCAAACAAACAAGAATTTGCAGAGTGCAGACGACCGAACGAATCCACAATAAATATATTAAAAAGACGAGCTGGACGCGGGAGGAAACAACTGAATATCGTATATTCAGATTATACAGAAGCACAACTGGTTTGGATAAATGAACAAGATTTAGTCAAATAATGAACGTTCGATAAACATAATTGAGAGCTACAGTAAACATATCTCCAAGTCAACCAGATACGTGTCTGATATCGCAATGTACATTGCGGACCATGGATATTGGAAATGTTATTCTTATGGTAAAACATTACGAAACGTACCATCCTGATAAACTCAACACGTATAAAATAATAACTAAAGAAAAAATCTCTACGAGGTAGTACACCTACATTACAAAATAAAAAATATACGCGAACAGTATTCCATGACCATGCAATTTGTCACAAAATTCAACAAAAAGAACCAGCAATACATGAAACATTTTAGCATATTTATCACAACAAATAAAAATGTTGTAATCATAGGATGAATCAGCATTTTCTTCGTCTATAGTGAATGCTCATGTGCTACTCAGGTCGATCAAAACAGAACCAACATCTTTTACCTTCTCCAAAACCTAGTAACAAATTCCAACATCGCAATAA
>SDVV010000856.1:0-28362 GCA_016164225.1 Gammarus roeselii
GTCGGGATGGTCGTGGGTGAAGGGGCCCGGCCATTATGACGCGGCGGGGGTAAACCAGTGAAAACTGTCGGGCCCTGCTGCTGACGACGGTTCCTCGGACTGCACTCGGGACCCAGAGTGTAAGTGGAGGGGCTACCGGCCGGACCCGTTAGCACATAGGGCTAAGTTGTGTGAGTGTGAGCGTATGAGGGTGTGAGGTGCGCCTTACCGTCGGCCACCCCCCTTTCTGGGGGATGCGGCCTAGTGTCTGTATCTGTATCTTTTGAAAGTCAAGTAAATAATATCGATTGGGGATTTTGTGTCGTGGATTTCGATTATATTTCTAATAAAGAGTAGCAGATTTGTAAGACAGGAACGGTTGTGTCTAAAGCCATGCTGGGAGTCGCCAATCAATTTGTTTGATTCTAAGAATTCTGTGATTTTATCCGTTATCAAACTTTCCATCAATTTGCCAATGACTGAGGTGAGATAATTGGACGGTAGTTGCCGGGACACTTTTTGTGCCCTTTTCTGAAAAATGGGGTAACATTGGCCTCTTTCCATTTAGAAGGGCAGGTGCCATTTGTGAGAGATTGGGGGAAAATGTTTGATAAATGTTCGCCGATTTCGTTTCTAGTCTTTTCATAATTCTAGGATGAAGTTGGTCTGGACCTGGAGATTTGGTGACTTTCAATTCATCTATATATTTAATAACTTCGGCGGGGGAAAAGTTCACTGTGGTGAGGGCTTCAATTTGTTTTGCCGCTACGATATCCTCAGGATTAGGAATATCCTGATTCTCTAACGTAAAAACAGAGCAAAAGTATTCGTTAAGTAGAACACTCATTTTGGTGTCGTCCGTTTCTAGCTCACCAACATCATTCTCGAGAGGACCTATTACAGATTTAACATTTTTTTGCTCGAAATATAACTAAAAAATTGTTTCGGATTAGTTTTGGCATTGGCAGCAATTTCATTTTCATAATTCCCTTCTTACGTTTCAGGACCCTTTTTAGATCTCGTCTGCTAATTTTGTACTCATTTTTTGCTACGTCGTCATTTGGATGTCTCTGCTTAACCGAATGCTTTGCTTTCTTTTGTGAATGAAGGCGCTGCAATTCTCCTTTCCAGTACATGGGCTGATAGGCTGTTGCTCGCTTGTTTTTGCGCGGGATATGCTCATGTTCGATATTTTTAAGCGCAGTCAAGAAATAGTCAAGCGATTGATTGACATCTTGTCCGAGGGTTATATTTGCTGACGTTATTGACTCTCTTACGCCATCAAAATTAGCTAATCTGAAGTTAGGGACTTTTTCGCAGTTTGTTGATGTTTTCAACTCGAGCTCTATCAAAAAACGGATACAATTTTGGTCACTAGTTCCGAGTGGTTCGCCTACTTCAACGTTCGTGACATGAGAGTCGCTTGCACTAAATAGGAGATCAAGAATGTTGCAACCTCTTGTAGGTGTCTTCACCATTTGGGTCATAAACTTAATGTCTGCAAAATCAATAAGACGTTGGCCGGTGGCAGTGCATTCGTCTGATTTCCAATCAATGTCGGGGATATTGAAGTCGCCAAGCACAATACTGTGTTGTGTTGTGACAACATCGACGAGGGTATTGTAGAGATCGATATCATCTGCAACCTTGCTTTTAGGGGGGCGATAGACGAGAGTGATTTGACATTTTATACGTTTGCCGACTACTTTGATTGATACTATGTCGTGCCTGTTATTTGGAATGGTGACTTCTAATATCTGCTGAGATTTTTTCACGAGAAACAGCACTCCTCCGCCCTCTTGGCCTTGTCTATCTTTGTGAAATAGTGAGTAACCGGGAAGAGTAAATTCGCCTAAATAATGCCTGGTGCTCGATTTCATCCACGATTCTGTGATAGCTATTATGCCGATACTTTCATTCAATGCAAGGATACCTAATTCTTCAATTTTGTCTCTGAGACTTCTAGCGTTCAAGTAGTAACATTTGAGAGTACCGTTAGTGACATTGACTTGATTGGCTTGACTTATTTTGCTTCTACTCTGAGGTCTTGTGTTGGAGCCAAGACTTTCGATTTCGTTTACACGGGTTGTTCTAGCGGAGCTGCGACTACTGCCTCCAACTCTGACTGGATTGGTGACAGGAACTTTTTTGCTAGGACCTGTGGTGGTGTTTTGATGGGCACTTGTATTTGTTGTGTATCTCGGATTGGAACGGGCGGAGGTCGCTGTGTCGTTTCGCCGGGCACTGCTGGCGGAGTTGCTGGTATGATATCGTTTACGTTTTTTGACTTATTTTCGTTGATAAGTCCAGTGCCGATGTTTTTAAGGATGTTTTCGATAGTGTCAAGTTTATACGTGTTAATGCGAGCCTTGTTGGTGATTCTATTAAAGTTATATATAGTACTTTGGGTTGATCATCGTATCTCATTGATCCGAAAAAGAGATTTTCTGGGCTTTGCAGAAAGTTGCTAGGCGATTGTTAAGTAAAATCATCTTGCTTAATTATATCTACTTTGGTCCGGATGAGGCAGGATGCCAGTGACATGGAGGTTCGCGTGTGAAGGTTTGATGTTGTTCAGCATGGCTTCATACCTTTTCCATGTCGATTCCGTCTGCATCACGTCTTTACCTCCGACTTGTATTATAATTCGTTTAGATAAATGTATCCTTTCTTTTGCGATTATGCCTGCGACATCGTCAGGTTTCAAATCGGCTTTGCCGAGTATCTTCAGCTGAATTCTCCCTTTTCGATGATTTGATTGAGGTGACATTGTAATCACCAATCACAATAATTTCCTCTATTCGGAGAGTCCATTTCATCGGGCAATACATCGAATCGGTTACGTGTATTGGGTCGAAAGTGGTGAGATTGTGGTCCGACGTGTGTTGCATTGTCACAGCGTGGCTGCCTCCTACTAACTACAGTTGAGTACAGTGCCTCGCTATCTTTGACTGAGTTTACTGTCGGTTTAATACGATCGTTTGTCTCAGCGTCTAGAGTAGAAAGATTCTTAGCGAATTTAGAGTCTAGGTGCACTTGGAGTTCTTTCAATTGATTTTGGGTGGCCTTGACAGTTTCTTTGACAGCTGCTAATTCGCTGCTTATCAGGTCTTTAAATTCGTGAAAATGTTTCAGCACGTTTTCCAATTTTGATTCAACAGCTATCAATCGGGTCTCCGTGTTGACTGACTCTGTTTTGGATAAGTCGTTGGATGAGACTGTCTCTGTTTTGGATAAGCTATCGAAGGCGTGACTGATTTGTGCTTTCAGTTGCTTGGTTTTCTCTGCCGCTTTACAAATTTTACAGCGCAATGTCTTGCATTCCCCATTTGAGGGACTGCAACGCAAAGTCCTGGCAGAGAAAGAAGAACTTTGGCAATCCATTAGCTCGGGGGCGTGCGAGGTGTGGCAGATGCAACATTCTAGCTTAACCTGAACCATCTTGGACTGTTATAGAATTTACCGTTGGGGAAATGGACCGTTAGCCCGAGTTCTATTTATTGCGATTTCTTGAAGACAGCAGATATGAATGCAATACTATAATTAGATGCGGGATGTGACGATTATGTCGACGATTCGCAAAACAGAGTTAAAACGGGAATAATACAAATGAGAGTTGGATGCGCTTATCGTCGTATGCGCGTACGCGCAGGGTTACTTCCTATAGCGTGATTTGGGTTGAATGCAAAGCTGAACTAACTCGTAGCTGCTCCCTTCTGCTTCTCAATAAGGGAATGATATCATGGTCCTGGGTACCAACCTTGTACCAGACATGACCGGCGGAGTATCAGAAGATGACGAAAAAATTATTACAATTCAGTAAGTGGGGTGTTATGAAATCATAGCACGATTCTAAGCTGCGTGGGAGCTGTGTGGGAGGGTCCAGGAGCAAAGGCTGCGAGTGGTAGAACGAGGAGGTCAAACTGGCGGTGGCACGGAAAAGAGGGACATTTGAGGAGTGGTTGCAGGTGAAGTCGGAGGTGGCTCATGAAAGCTACAAAGAGAGGAGAAACGAGGTGAAGCGGGTGGTGAGGAGAGCCAAAAGGGACGCTGATGCCAGGTGGGGCAGACGATTGTGCCAGAATTTTGAGGAGAACAAAAAGATGTTCTGGAAAGAGGTGAAGAGGGTGAGAAAGGAAGAGACCGGAAAGGAGGAAGTGGTGAAAAATGAAAACGGCCAGTTGTTGTTGAAAAGTGGTGATGTACGGAAGAGGTGGGCCGAGTATTTTGATGAGTTGTTGAATGTCGAGGATGACTGAGAAGCTGACATTGTTGCTGTGGGTGGTAGTGCTCGGATGCCAGTTTTGGTTGGCGTTGCGACCGAGTGCCTGAAGAAGGGTGGAGTAACGATTGTCGAATGGTTGGCGAGGTTACTGAACTTGTGTTTTGTGGCAGGCTTGGTACCGAGTGAGTGGCGCAGTGCCTGCATTGTTCCGCTATGTAAGGGCAAAGGAGATAAAAATGAATGCTGCAACTCGAGAGGTATCAGTCTGTTATGTGTGGTTGGTAAGTTGTACGGGAGAGTGCGATCAAAAGGATTAGAGATTGTACGGACTGCGCAATTGGAGAGGAACAGTGTGGCTTTAGGAGTGGTAGGGGGTGTACCGATCAGGTTTTTGCCCTGAGACAGGTCTGTGAGAAGTACCTTGCCAAAGGAAAGGATGTGTTCTGGGCCTTCATGGATCTGGAAAAGGTATACGACAGGATTGACAGGGAAGCGCTGTGGAGGGTGTTGCGTTTGTATGGAGTAGGCGGACATCTGTTGAAAGCGGTGCTGAGTTTCTATGCTGACAGTCGAGCATGAGTCAGAGTGGGGAGCGAGGTGAGTGATTGATTCACAGTGAAAGTGGGACTGAGACGAGGCTGCGTGATGTCTCCCTGGCTGTTCAACCTCTATATGGATGGAGTGGTCAGGGGGGTGAACGCAAGTGAGGTGTGTCGTGGTTGGAACTGTTGGAAGCGACCGGGTATAGTTGGCAATTGAGCAAGTTGCTATTTGCTGATGATACGGCCCTGGTTGCGGATTCGGAGGAGAAGCTATGTAGGCTAGTGTCTGAGTTTGGTAGAGTGTGTGAGAGGAGGAAGCTTCGAGTGAACGTGGGTATGAGTAAAGTAATGAGATGTTCGAGGACTGTCGATGCGAGCAAAATTAGTGTCACCCTAAATGGAGAACTCATGGGGAAGTTCAGTGTTCTAAGTATCTGGGCTCCCATGTGGAGATAACTGAACTAATGGAAACTGAAGTGAAGGCGCGAGTGAAGGAGGGATGTAAAGTGTTGGGTGCACTTAAGAGTGTAATGAGCTGTAGGACGATGGGGAAGGAAGCAAAGAGAGGGCTGTGTGAGGGTGTTGTTGTCCCAACTGTGCTCTACGGAGCTGAGGCTTGGGGGGTGAGAGCAGAGGAGAGAAGGTTGAATGTTTTCGAGATGAAATGTTTGAGGAGCATGACTGGAGTAACGCTTAGAGGCCGGATCACCAACGACGTGGTTCGAAATAGAACAGGGATGGTGAAAAAGTTGGAGGACAGAGTGGATTCGCGTGTCCTGAGATGGTTCGGGCACATGGAGAGGATGGATGAAGGGAGATTGGTGAAAGGGTGATGAATGCGGAGGCGAGTGGTCGCAGGCCTAGAGGTAGACCGAAGTTTGGGCGGATGGATGGTATGAAGCAGGCGTTGGGAAGGAGAGACATGAATGTGGAGGCGGCGAGAGAGGGTGCAATGAACAGGCGTGAGTGGAGAATGGTTGTGAATGGTTGATTTTGACGCTGCTCTGATGTGCTTTCCCGCCCTTGGCATCCCGCTGTCGGGATGGCCGTGGGTGGGGGGGCGGCGAGGGTAAACAGTGAGAACTGTCGGGCCCTGCTGCTGACGACGGATCCTCGGACTGCACTCGTGAGCTAGAGTGTATGTTGAGGGAGTACCGGCCGGACCCTTTAGCACTAAAGGGCTAAGTCGTGTGAGTGTGAGCGTATGAGGGTGTGAGGTGCGCCTTGCCGTCGGCCACCCCCCTTTCTGGGGGATGCGGCCTAGTGTCTGTATATGTAAAGATCACGCTCCCTTAGTCCGGACCGGATGATATCGCGGCAAAGGCCTAATGATATTATTCTATCTGCACCCCAGGTGAAGTGCGATGCGATCCGAAGAATGACAAATCGCTGTAAGCAGTCTATCTCAAGCTGCTGCACGTTGTACTTCCAGGTTAGCTTCTGGTTGAATATTAGACCTAGAAAGCAGACTGTAGGTAGGAAAAGGATCATTTCCCCATAAAGTTTGAGGTCTGGTTCCGTGTGTGAGCGAGACCTTTGGATAGGAAGTGCACATGTTTTGCTTCTAGATATTTTAAAGCCTCGAAATTCTGACCAGGCAACCACCTGGGCAATTGCACTCGGTAGTTTACGTTGGAGTTGGGACACAAGTGGCACCGATGCGTATATCATTAAGTCGTCCACGTATAGAGATCCATTCACGTAGGGAGGGATCACCCTCGTGATCCCATTAATGGCAATCGCGAATGGAGTAGACGAAAGGATGCTACTTTGGGGAACCCCCTCATCTTAAATATGTATGTCCGCAAGGTGATTGCCGGAAGACTCTCCGCATGAAAAATGCCAAGTGACCCCGAAGTCCCATCCGGTGAATCTCTCGGAGGATGCCATAACGCCAGGTTGTATCATATGCCTTCTCGAGGTCAAAGAAAACGCAAACAGTGTGCTGCTTGCGGTCCAAGGCTCCAAGGATTTCAGTCACAACGCGTGATAATTCGTAATGCGCTGATAACATCTTTCGAAAATCGAATTGTAATGGGGAGAGGAGTGAGTTCGCTTCTAGTTGCCGAGTCAGTTAGGCATTCACAATCTTCTCCAGAACCTTCGCTACACGCGAGGTGAGGGCTATAGGGCGGTAGGTGGTCAATTCATCAGTAGGCTTACCAGGTTTTGGGAACGACATATAATCACTGCCTCCCTCCACCGATCGGGATAGGAATGGGTAGACCAGACTGTAGGAGTGTGCTAAGGGATGTAGGTGCCGGAGCATGTCGTAGGAAAACTGATCTTCACCAGGAGCAGTAAGGTTGGAGGTGCAAATTGCACCAAGGATTTCGCGTACCCTGATAGGTTCATTGTAAGGTATAAAGGAATCTATGGAGAAGTTCAGATTATTTTGTTCTACAGTATGCTTTGTGATACGGAAAGTCGGGCTGTACCCAGAATCAGAGCTGACGGATGAGTAATGTGTTGCGGAGAGTTCAGAGACTTTTTGCGGATCGGTGTGGGTCGTTCCCATCATCCTTAGGGATGGGGGTTTCATTTTTCGTATGCGGGACCACACTTTAGACATGGGTGTGTTCACATTAATGGACGATACGAGGTTTTGCCTTGATTCTTTCCTAGATAGGATGTATGTATTTCGTGCTTTTGCAGTTTCTCGCAAAAACCTAATTTTATCTGCTACTGCTCTAGTGCGTCGGTATCGATTGAATGCACGCTTCCTTTGCCGTTTTGTCATTTCACACAGGTCACTCCACCAGGGTGTCCTAATTATACGTGGTGTTCCCTTGGTTATAGGGATGCTGCGATCTGCAGCGTGAAGGAGGGTAATATTAAAATTTTCTACCATCTCGTCACAGGATATATCCTGAGGTGGGAGAGGTGTTGTTGTATAAGCAGTGAACGATTGCCAGTTGGCTTTACGCATTATGTATCGGCGAGCGGTAGAAGTATCTTCAGGATGGAAAGTAGTGATGGTGGGTGATGGGGAAAGTGGTCACTCCCGTAGGGCTCCTCCAGCACTTGCCAGGCAAGGTCTGAGGAGCAGAAGGATAAGTCAATAGCCTATAACGAGGCTGTCTGAGCATGAAAGTGCGTCGGTGCTCCAGTATTAAGGTACGCAATATCAGAAGACAGAAAGAATGCTTCCTCGTACTCTCCACGTCCATCAGCTGTGTCTCCCCTCCAGAGGGGGGGTGTTTAGCATTAAGGTCACCTACAAGAAGGTAGGGTGCAGGAAGTTGACCAATCGAGTTATTAAGAAGTGCGCATGAAACTAGTTCATTTGGGGAAATATATCGGTTACAGATAGTAACGGGGCGTTTGAGGCCCACTCTGTGGGCCTGAGCTTGCAGAGTTGTTTGTAGAGGGATTGAATGGCATGTGATTGCTTTATTTACTATTGTAGCAAGGTCAGTGCCGGGTCGAGCATCGGCAGTGGGCGAGGTGAAGTGGGCTTTTTACCCACTGGGAAAAGATGGTTTGTACAGCCCCAGGAGAGTTTCCTGGAGACAAACTACCATTGGATTTAGGGTTGGTTTAGTTCCAATAGTTCAGCATAGTTAGCACGTTATCCTCTAATGTTCCAGTGTGGTTTAGGTTAGAGAAATTCAAGGTCTAGGCTTGAGTTGATAAGGTCTAATTACATATAGCTTTAGTAGACCATGTCACTCATGGCCCGTCGACCGCGCTCGACGAGTATCGCTGGAGCTTCTCTTTTGGCTACGAGTCAACGTAGCCGTCCAGGTCGGAGCCAGTGCGCTTAGCGTTGGTAAGCGGCAAGCGAGTTTCTCCGACCTGAGGCGATGATGGGGTAGGGTGGGTATCACGCAATACTGTGTTCGGCGCATTTCCCTTAGGATTATAATCTGGAGCGGCTAAGCGAGGCAGAGGCGAAGGTGTATTTTGTGCCCTAACGAAAGCACCAGAATGACATCAGAGTTGAGCAGTAATCTGGCTAGTCTGCGCGGTTACCAAGGGTAATTTTGGTAGGGCTCGTAGTAAGGCGGGCTTAGGCGTTGGTGACAGATCCCGGGTTTTCGTCTTGTGTGGCTTGCGAGGAGCGCGTTTAGGTGGCAGCGTTTCTTTATGTGGTGCTGCCTCCAATAAAGGCAGGTCGTCGTCCAGATTCAGGTCTGGGACTCCCATTGCACGTCGATCAGCAAGTGATGGACGAGGCGAGGTGGGAGTGAGGGAAGGTATCTCCAAAAGAATTTCCTAGTTTCCGGACAGTGCGAATGACTGCCGTCGTGGGCTTCCTCGATTTCGAGGAGGATGAAGGGCAGGCATCGTGTTGAAGGTTAGAAGGAACCCTGGTTACAGGTGTTCCCTCTGTCACTGCAGCAAAGCTAGCAAGCGGGCGGATAAATTTGGCGGTTATTTGTCTCTTGGCTTCGGGGTAGGAAAGGAGTTCTCCAGCTTGACCAGCGAGTATCTCTTTTTCGAGTCTGTAATAGAATTATTCGCGTGATGACGCAGGATGGTCCTCTGAACAGTTGACGCAATTAGCAGGTTGGTCACAATTGTGGCCATGCGCGTCTTCATCACAGCGGAAGCATGTACTTTTTATGTACCTCAATCGACAGGCATCACTTCCATGATCAAACTTTAGGCAGTTGTAGCAGCGTCTGGGATTAGGGATGTATTCTCGGACTGAGCACTGTGTCCAGATAATGTGGACATCAGGAGGCAGAGAACAGAGTTTGACATTGAAGATGTAGACACCAGTGTACTCCTCTACTCCGCTTCGCCGTCGTTTCACTCAGTATATCTTGGTGACGTGCTGATCCGCGAGTTCAGTAAGAATATCATCGTCGGAGTGGTTTGGTCTGTTTTGTAGTAAATAGTTTTTTGTATCGTGTTGAGAGTAGGGTGCTCATCAACTTTTACAGACATATTATTTAGTTGTTTTAGGTTCTGAATGTTACTACTTTGCTCCTCATCTTTCACCTTTACCAGGAGGGAGCCACTCTTAAGCTCACTGATGCGCTTCGGGGGTCCCCCCAGTGCAGCGCGGAGTTGTCGATTAGCTTGTTTAGTATTAGTATCAGCCAGGTTTTCTTCCGAGATTGCCTCGACGGTGAAGACTAAGTCAGGTTTTTATTTTGAAAAAGATATTCAAGTATTTTCTGATTTTCAGCGTATCGTTCATGGGGTCGTACACGATTGCGGCGGCTTCTCCCAGGTTTTCGTCCGGGAGCAGCATGTACCGCACCCGCGTCACGGTCGTGTGTCTTGTTTGCAAAGTCCACCCCACCAGAAATGGGAAAAGGCTGCTATTGACTAATCATCTCTCCATCGGGCAGCTTGGGATGGAGGGGGTTTACGTCCACTATTTGGGCGCGACTGCCGGGTGATTGCTGTGTTGAAGAGCGTACACCAGATGGTGACGCTGATACGTCATTATTTCGCGATAACCGTTGTTGTTGTTGTTGTTGTAATAGCCGTTGTTCAAAAGAGTTGTCTAATGAAGAAGTCTGGATCGTCAACATTTGCTGAATTTCTGTCAAAGAATCCATGAAAATTCCGAGGAGACCCATCAACATGCCCACGCCCACCTCGGAGCGCATATAGCAAGTGTTTTCTGGCTCTTCAACGAGCACAACTTGTGAGCTATGTGAGGTTCGTTTCCCTTGCAACACAGTATTCCGACGGTTAAGCAAGACCTTCCAACAGCTCTACCCCAGCTACGGATTCGCTGAAGGTTATCCCACCCCCCGGTCTACCACATCGCAGAAGCCTGATGCAGTCATGTCATTTACAGCGTTATCCGTCGTCAACTTTGCTCCTATGGCCACCTAGATAGTTGGTGAGTATAAATAAAAAAAAACGATAAAAAAAGGGGGATAACTAACAGAAAGTAATTACTGAAGGAAATATAAAAAGCAAAGAGATGGTAAAAAAAAACACCATGAGGGAAAGTTGTCAAGAGAAGATGAGAGATAAGTTAATGGAGTTTTAACAAAACAAACAAGGTAAAAGGAGTAAACAAGGTGAAAGCATAACCAGGAAAGGGTAGAGAAGAGAGATAGTGAAGAGTAAAAGGATCCGTAAGGAAAATAGGGTGTTCACCCCACCCGGTTGGGTCGTGGCCCCGTGAACCAGTAGCTTTAGGGGGGTTGCTTATAGCAGGCATCCGCCCATAGTGCGTCCTTTGTGAGCCGGTTGTCGTCTGCTAAGACGGCGGCTCGACGCCACTCGGCAGGCCGTTGTCGTACGATCCAAGATGGCGTCGGACGCCAACCGACTGACCACGGAATCATCTGCATGTAGGTATGAAAGGCTATCCGCAGGCTGCTGACTTCATGACCAAACATCAAAAGCAGATATCTGCTTAAAGCAGACATCGGTCTACGGCCGGAATCGGTCTACAGCCGGCATCGGTCTATGCCTCACGAGCAGGATTTCCAAACCAATGTTAGACGATTTGCGAAGGAACGTTATATGGGACACGTAATCGTCTGCATGTAGGTGTGAAGAGCTGTCCGCAGACCGATTACTTCAAAACCACACACCGATGGTAGCAGCTGTTTGCAGATGTTGTCTGCTAGTTAGAGTATAGATGACATTTGCCGGCGACGAGACTGACAAGGATACAGCATCAAAAGTACACATTTCTGCATTTGCAGTTCCCATCTATAGCTCTGTAGTGACACTTGATCCACTAGTTCAGTCCAGATGGGCCGCTGCGTACTTTTCTCACCTGCTTTTAAGCCAGGTGCGTGAACTGTAACAGTCCAGTGTGAGGTAAAGCTGTAGTCTTGGAGCTCTGTGAGACAACATGTCGCTGTAGAGCAGGAAGCACGAATAAATACCGGGCTAAGGTAGACCTCACTTATATAGGGTTGGGGGGGGGGGTGTTTGGATCGTGGAAAAAGGTCGGACGACAGAACGTCAAATTTCATTGAGAAGGTCGAAAGACATGAAAACAACGAATTTCGTCTAAAAGGTTTGCAAGACACAAATTGTCGAAAAACATACTATTTCGAAATTTATCGAAAAATATTCAGACATAAAACTGTCAAAAACTACTTTCAACAAATGTTATCAAGATTCTTTCTCAAAAACGTCTCTGTAATTTTTCCACAAGATTCATTCGATTAACAGCAGAAGCGCATGCTAACACTGTGACTCTTACGAAATAAAAGAGAAAACGCCACACCCGCCACAGCGCTTTCCTGTCAATCTTGTCATTTGCTTTTTCCAAGTCCATGAAAGTCCAGGACCCATCCTTTTCCTTCGCAAGGTACATCTCACAAACCAGTCTCACTGCAAAAATCGCACCACCAAAGTGACTGATAAAACGGTCATGGAGAGTCACGATTAGATAAGGGTGACGAAGTCTTCTAGCGTGCTGAAGTAGCGTTCTTCTGGCGCCGAACGTAAAACCAGCAACTAGTTCTGCATCAGTTCAAGAACCCTATTTTTCAAGATTAGTTAGTTTTACTACTGCGCAAAGTAAATGTCCTTTACGTGGCGAATATATGAGGTATGCACGGATGCGTCAGGCAGCTAGGACTCGGGACAAAGATTGCTCTTACTTACCTTTTAATCTGACCTTTCTAGATAATCAGGTCGGTCCCAGCCCTCCACTTACCATCTTGCCATTCCATTTCATAGGTGAAGCAAGCCCACACCCTCCACTAACCTCCTAGCCTGATCTTCTCTTCATCAGCCCTGATCAGCTGCGGGTCAAAAAGTTCCGCCAGCAGCTCCTGTAAACAGAGAGGACCATCATATGATGATGGGTGTTGGCTGAGGAATCTACTGGTGTCCAGAACATATGTGAACTTATTTTCCAAGGATCAGATGAACACAATCTTGAATTTTGATCATTGGATGTGTTTACTCACCTCCATGAACTCCTACGGTAAAAGAGCCGCGGCTGTCGTACCGCCAGAGTTTGGATGCTCATCAACATGAGCATGTTGTGAATGATACGGCCTCTATATTAGACTTACGCCCCTGAGAAAAATGATCCAGTTCCGCGTGCGCTCACACAGATCACGCATCGGCGTGATATTATGATTGTGTCTGCCGGGTGCAACAGCTGGGCAAGACATCATGACGTGCTCGACTGTATCGGGTGCGTCTCTGCACCGCAGATGCACAGTTTAGAAGGGGCGTCTCTGCACCAGCCTCGACAGATGAAACCTTCAATCCTAGGCAACCCAAACTTCTCCACGTTCATCTCCGGTGCTTGACGTGTCGTTATCAAGTGATCGGTCAACTAGTTGCGTTATGCGGGTGAAGATTAAGTTAGGTAACGGAAGATGGGCTTTGGTAAGTTTGTGAGAGGGGGAATTTTTGTTTTAGTTCGAGCAAGTGTTTTGTTTTTATTATTCAATCATAGCTACATCCCTAGGAAAATTGATGCTGTCCCGCGGTCGCACCAATTGATCCCGCACCGACGTGATATTATGATCAAGCCAGACGGGTGCAACTGGATGGGCACAACGTCATGATGAGCTCGATCGTATCGGACGCGCCCTGGCACGTAGGTTGTCAGACACCGATCGGAAGGGGCATTTCCCAGTCTATATTGGTATAACTGGAGGGCCGTGTCGAGCTCTCGCACCTCAGCCTCGACCGGGAACCCAGTCACCCTTGGGCAACTACAGTTCCTCCACGTGTACCTCCGGTGGATGACTCAAAACCGTGTTGTGACTATATGGTCGGTCAGTGCAGAAGCAGTGAAGTGTGTATCTGTTTATGCATAGATATGTTGTCGATCGATTGAGGAATGGTGGTGTAAAAGGTGCCGAAATGGGGTGCGGTGTGTTATGTATATATCAGATGATATTGACTTGGGTTCAGTTGATGGTGGCAAGTATGGGTTGGGTCCACTACCTTGTTAAAAGAATCGTGTCCCCCTCGTACTGAAATGATGTATGACATGGAAGACCTTGGTTACTTCATGGAGATGAGGGATGGGTGCGTTCCGAGTACAGCTCGTTGCCATGAGCAAGGCCGTGTTCTGTATTCTTAGTAAAGAGTTGATGTGTGTGGGAGCAAGGTCAAAGAACCAGGCAGTGTTTTCGTAGAAAATGGTGGGTTTGAAGTATGTTTAAATAGTGTTGTGATCGCTTCCTTGGAATGTCCATAGGTAGTTGTGGTAAGTGCCCGGGTCATGTCCAGTTTAGGTTTGACTTCAGTGCTGATGCCACTGCAAGGGTCGTGGTAGTGGAACTGTGGGGTATGGGAGTGTTGCTGAGTGTGACATGTACTTGGATACTTGGAGTTTCTTCGCTATCCACAACAGGTCACAGCGTGGCTGCCACCTGGCCCACATCAGTTGGGACGCTCGCCACTCGTGCTGCGGCACAAGCATTTGCATGTTGTAGCCACACTCACCAGTCGGATCCCGGCTTGAACAGGGAGTTGTCCCCATAGTGCATCCATTGATTAAGGGGTCGATCTGGAACACAGCTGAGGTACTTGTCCAGTCGGTTCTTGAACCTCAAATCGTTTGCTGTAGCTGACAATTGCGGCACCCGTTCGATCTCACGTATTTCTAATGCCATTCAATTGAATAACCGAGGAGCCCGGCACGTGAAGCTGTTGAAAGCAACTGATTGCATTGTTTTACTGCCCATCAGTTTTGGCACTTTGAAGCCACACATTCTGTCAATCCTTGCCTGGTTTCTCATGGCCACTTTCTTCACAATTTGTTTGTTTACATTTACCGTGTAGCTTTCCAGAATTTTTAAAACGTTTATGACCGTGAATCTTTCAAAACGTCTTTGGATTGAATATTAGCCTCAAGGTGTTTAATTTGCCAGAATAGTCCATTTCTTTTACCTCCGTAATTTTGACAAAAGTGACCATGAGAAACCAGGCAAGGACTGGCAGAATGTGTTTCTTCAAAGTGCCAAAACTGATGGGCGGAAAAGCAACGCAAACATTTGCATTCAACAGCTTCACGTGCAGGGCTCAGTGTTCACTGTTGTCTGGTGTTAATAATGTGAGGGATGACTTGCTTGCGGATACACTCATTCTGTTATCCTGCAACCAGACCATATTCCAGGTATTGTGGAGATGTGTTGCTGGGATCTAGTAAATTGATATAGGTTGTCGGAGTGTGTTGGTGTGGGCAGTTCATGCAAAACGTCCTTGAGGAGTGGCGGGAAAAGGATGGAGTCCTGATGGACACCATTGGAAAAATTGTGTGTTTGTGGTTGCTTGATTTTCAGAACTGTGTGTGTATGTTTGCCAGAAAGGAATTTAGCCAGCCATTTCTTGTAACTTGGATGGATGAAAGTGATTATTTTGTTTATGAGGTCGTTGTCTTGGAACTGTGTCGAAGGCAAGGGATTTTGAAGTCATTTTTGAGTAAAGCAATGTTAATTCATATAATTTTTGCATCAAATGGCAACAAATGCCTTGAGCCAGTTTCTAGATGCAAAAAATTCTTTCAGCTTAAGCTCGATTTTTGCTAGGGCATTACAAGTAACTAACATAACCAAACAGCCCTTACCTGCACTGCTGAGTGTAGTAGCAGTTGAGGCGTCTTAGCATTGACCATCATATAAGAGGAGGAAGAGTTGGGGATCTGGTGCAGGGGGGAGGACTGCAGACTCCCCGTTGAGGTGTCTGATTGCAGGGCATGGGAGGGGCCCCCCACAGCTCTTAGTTGGGTGTCCTTTGAGCGCAGCAGGTTGCGAGTGGCCGGATGGGCCTTCTGGGTCAGGTGCCGCAGCACGATCACAACCTGCCGAAGAACAGTAGTAGTTCCAGTAGGTTACTGAAAGCATCCAAATCATGCAGTTACACAAGAAGCAATGCACGAGAGGATAGGCGATGTTAGAATAGTAAAAAAATACTATACTTTTGATGAGTGGGATAGAAAATCATAGAAATCAGATACCGTGACAGATGCGTTCCTACGTAGCTATGTAACTGACTAAAAGCTGAAGGTATCTCTTGTATGAACCACGTGCTGGATAGGTGGCTAGTTGCTATGACTGGTCCTGAAAAGCTGTAATCAGTGTTATGGGATGCTACGGTACTCTTATAAGGGATTACAAAATTGATTGATATTTGATTTGAACACTTCATCTCCAGGTAGTTAAATGCACACGGTAGCAACTCATGTCCACACGCTACACAGGGCTCACCTTTTGCTTTCCACAACATCCTGAAACCTGCAGCCGAGAGAGCAAAAAGTCCACAAGGTGGGTGCGGTGGCCCCCAGACACGTAGCTCAGCTCTGGTCAACAGTAGTGAAGGAGCAACAACTTGCTAATTTAATAGGGACGCTGTTACAGATAGGTCATGTAGTAGCTAGTTAGTTCCTTAGGACAACAAGGGACATATATGATTGTTCTGTAGAAATGCACTGCTTTCTATGAAATGACCACTATCTGCCACTGGTACTGCATTAGGAGCTTTGCTTTCGATTGGGTCACTTTCATTCAGCTAACTTACATTGATGGCAACTATATATTCAGCAACATCCAGCTAACATACATTGAAGACAACTAAATATTTTGGCTAAAAGGGTCATAAACAATAACAGATTAATAAGTAAGCACCAGCTATACTTTTGAAAAACATTTGAAATTTATGAATATTACACTGGGCAGTGTGCACGGTCCTGCTATGCATATAAACCTAGCTACTTACGTACAGTTGCCAGCATTAGAGTTGTTTAGTTGTATGCATATTTGTTCTGTTAGCTACCTACTGTGTCTTTGGGTATAAATTAAGAGCAGGCTGATGAGTCATTTGCATGGCAGCTAATAACAAAAAAAAAACTAAGTACATGGTCATTGTTCAGATATTCAATGAAATAGGTGCTTAATAGGCAAAAGAAACTGGCATTGACTATACCTAAATTGCCAGTAGCTAAATGATTGGAGACACTTCATGATTTGACCACGTATCAGGAAGGCATAACAATTAAATGTCAAATGATTATATAGCATACCAAAAGACCCAATGTTGCTGCCGTTTTTCTCCTTCATTATGATGTTTCGATTATGGTGGCTTACCGCCCACCCTCCAACTATGCTGAAAAGAATGCTAAACTGATTGAATTCTTGCTGGAGTTCTGTGTTGGCAGAGTGGTTGTTGTTCTTTGTGATTTTAACTTGCCTTCATTGGATTGGTCTCCAAACGTTTCCAATAATTATATCCCTACCATTGATTCTCAGTTTCTTGATTGTTTTGTTCTTTTTATACTCACTCAGTGGGTGAGGGAGGGTACTTTTGTTGATTCGGGTAGCATTCTTGATCTGGTGTTGACTACGGAGGAGGATCGAGTGTCTTCTGTGGCGGTTTTGCCTACTCTTCCGGGGTGCCACCATACCCCCGTCATGGTGGAGTATAGCTTTCAGATTATCATTATTATTATTATTAGATCATTTATTTCCATCGTCTGGCAATGGGTTTTCAATTTTTAAACATAAGACATGAAACTTCATTATCAACTACGCTATTTTAATTAACAAAAACGAGAGTTCAATTTGAATTAGATGAATGATGTTGCAGTGGATTCTGGTTTGAAATCAGTTAGCTATGTGGTTTCGTGATGATTTCAGGAGCATGAGAGAGGTTTTAGAAGGTGTTTACTAACATTATGAGTTTCTGAATGGCACTGTGGAGGAGAATTATATTTTGTTGCAGTCAATTATCCATTCACTTGTGGACAGGTTTGTTCCCACTCGAGACTCTGCTTCACGACCAAGCTTGTTGCGGGGCCCTCCTAGAGAGCTGATGACCAGTAGATCTTGGGCTTGGGCGCAGTATAAGCTTTTGAGGGGGGAGCTTGGTAGGCAGCATGGGGAGGTGTTGGCATCCTTGCAGAGATTTAGTATGTTTAATTTTGAGAACATGAATTCGTCACGCCAGAGCCAGTGTATGAGCAGAAATTAACAGACAACTTCTCTGTTACTCACAAGATGTTTCACTCCTATATCAGGAGAAGAAAGAAGGGATGTCCTTCTGTTGGTCCTCAGAAGCTTCCAGCTGGTGAGGTTGTTGCTGGTCATAGAGACATGAGTCAGCTGTTTGTAGACTTTTTTCTCGTCTGTTTTTGTGGATGCGGATCCTGCCGGCCCTTCCCCACATCATTTTTTTCCTGGAAAATTTTGTGGGATTTGTGTGACTAAACTTAGTTTCCCAGGTTTTGGGTGGTTTACTCATTTTCTGTCCCTGGACCTGATGGTGTTCACTCTGGTGTTTTGAACATGTTCTTGGCAGCTGTCATTGCCCTTGTCTCTGATTTTTGCAAAGTCATTAGGCCTGGGAGTTTTACGGGAGGCCTGGAAGGTATCTCGTGTTGTTCCTATATTCAAGTCTGGTTCCAGAAGAAACCCTCTCAATTATCGACCTGAGAGTCTCAATTTTGTTAAATGTAAGATGCTGGAGCGGGTTATTGTGTCCCAGGTGATGTCTTATTTGGAAGATTCTGGCATTTTGTCTGAGGGTCAATTTGGTTTCAGGGTGGGAAGGAGCGTCGAAGACCAACTTTTGCTTACTTATGGCAAGGTTGCTGATCGGGTAGATGAATGAATAGTTGTTGATGTGGTTAATTTGGATTTCTCTAAAGCGTTCGATGTTGCCAGTCACTCGGTGCTGTTGGACAAACTGAGATGTGTGTGTATTCCGGGTGGACTGTTGGATCGGATTTGTAATTTTCTGATAGGGAGGCAAATGTGTGTTTCTGTGGGGGAGTTGTCAGTGATTTTCGAGAAATGGCAAGTGGTGTGCCCCAGTGTTCTGTGCTGGGTCCGCTCTTGTTTCTGCTGTATGTCAATCAAGTTGCAGCAGGTGTGGCTTGCGAGTGGAAGGTCTTTGCTGACGACTTCTAACTTTATTTGAGTTTTCCACGCGATGTACAAGCAGTTCGCTGGTGCGTGTCTTCCTTGCAGATGGATCTGGATTGGGTGCAGTCTGTATCGTTGTCATGGAATCTCTCATGCGTTTCTACAGGGGGCGTCTTGAATTGGAGCAGATTGGTGATATAATTGTTTATAATTTGAATGGTGTGGTACTTGAGCTTGTCGACTCCTTCAGGGACTTGAGAGTGCTTGTTGACTCAAGGCTGCGGTTCCATCTCCACGTGAGGAGTGTTGTAAGAAAGGCTTCCACTCTGGCGACCAGTCTGTTCCACTTTACTGTCAATAAGAGTTCTGTTTTCATGGTCTATTTGTTTATTACTCATATAAGACCCATCTTGGACTACTGTTCATGTGTGTGTGGATACAGATATAGAAACTATGCCGCATCCCCCAGAAAGGATGGCCGACGGCAAGGCGCACCTCACACCCTCATACGCTCACACTCACACAACTTGGCTTTTTTGTGCATAAGGGTCCGGCCGGTATCCCTGCAACACACACTCTGGGTCACGAGTGAAGTCCGAGGATCCGTTGTCAGCAGCAGGGCCCGACAGTTTTCACTTGTTTACCCCTACCGCGTCATAATGGCCGGGCCCCCCCCACGAACATCCCGTCAACGGGATGCCAAGGGCGGGAAAGCACATCAGAGCAGCGTCAAAATCAACCATTCACAACCATTCTCCACTCACGCCTGTTTATTGCATGCTCTCTCGCTACTTCCACATTCATTTCTCTCCTTCCTAACGCCTGCTTCACACCATCCATCCACCCAAGCTTCGGTCTACCTCTAGGCCTGCGCTCATACTAACCTCCACATTCCTTACCCTCTTCACCAATCTCCCTTCATCCAAGCTTCGTTCACTCGAAGCTTCCTCCTCACGCACACTCTCTGTGTGGAATGGGGGATATTTGGTGGATCTGAGATTGTTGGAGTCTGTGCAGAGGAGGTGGACCAGGGAAATTTATGGACTGGATGGAGTGGACTGAGGTGAACGGCTCAAAGCTATGCAGTTGTCCTCTGTGAGGGGGGAGGTTGTTACGTTCAGATCTTGTGAAGTGTTGGAAGATTTAACATTGTTCTGTTGATTCAGGTTTGTCTGCTCTGTTCGAGAGAGCTCCTGATATTGGCACACGTGGGCATTCTTTCAAGTTGGTGTACTGCCTCCCATGCCTGCGTGCCCTGTTGGCGTAGCTGTAGGGGCTGTGGGGGTCTGCAAAGGTGAGAAAAATAAAAATTTGGCCAGAAATTATCGATTTTCAAAAATTTACAATTCTGACCAAAAAGAAATTGACTCAAAATCTGATTGCGCCACTGGAAAGAACTCAAAATCTACAAAGCCCCAACAGCATTGCCAACTGGGGGCACAGCCCCACAAATTATTGTTTCCGCATATGGTGCAAGTGAAGTTAGAGATGGAATAGCTAGATAGCAAGCTGTAATAACAGTTAAAATATTATTACAAACTTAATAAAACTTGGTGTGTAGGTAAAGGATACTGATGATCTCTTCGTAAACATAGCCAGGGCAGGGAGTCTCATTGTCAGCAGTTGCTTTGTTAAGTAGCGAGTACTGAAACAGGATAACAGCAATGATTAGCTTGTAGTGAGCCATGATGGATATATTCTGGAGTAGGTCCTGAACCAGAATAACAACAATGATTAGTTTATGGTGAGCCAAGATGAATAAATTTGGGAGTAGAGTGTAGCTACTGAAAAATAATTACAACAACATGATCAGCTTGTGGAAAGCAATGATGAATAAACTTTCAAAAAGGGAACAAACCACTTTCATTGCAACAACTTTATAGCAGCTTCTTCTTCAGAACACTAAAAGCTTCAAGATAAAGAAATGTAAGGTGAGGCTGTTTGTTGTAGAATGGGATAATGCCAGCTTATGTGGGACTTATTTTCTAAGTGTTTAAAACTTGGTGTGTTGCTTGCTAGTAAAAAACATTTCAATTGTTCTAATTGTAAGCCTAGTAGCTAGCTACAACTTGTTACCTATGTCTCCCCCAAATCTTTAAAAAATATATAGCTATAGCACACTTCTTCTAAGTAGCTATGAAACCATAGCTGTTTCATGTAAGCTCATTCATGACCACATTTGAAAATAAAGCAATGTCATACACATATGACAATAGTGCTCTGTGTATTTTAATTGAATGCAAATGTCAACCTGGGCACCAAATAACAAAATGGTCTTAACTGCTTGTGTTTAAATGAAATTAAAGCCGAAGACCCATTCTTCCTAAATCTGAAAAGACAGCTTGACAGCAATGTTTTTTTTTTGGTTGAGCCATAAAAAAAAAAAAAAATCTATGCAGAGCGAATAGCTACCAAAATATTGTCATATTTCTCTATTTATAATTGCTCTATTCCTGTCAGGCTTTAAAGTTGATGTATGTTAGAAGTATGGTAGGTAATGTAGTAAATTGATTGTGTGTAGTCAGAACTTGTAAGCAATTTAGTTTTCAGCAATAATAAAATAGGTAGCTACAATTCAATTATTTTACTTAGATCAGTGTTTTCTGCACTATAATAAAGTGTACATTAAATTCAATGTAGGTTTAGTTGGGAGGGTTTACCATTACACCAATTTTTTTCTGTAGGCAACCATTTTCTGGTAACTACCTAATTGCGTTATGGTCGTTTATTTTTTTCCCGTTGTGGTCGCTTCCTTGCTAAAATGAAAGAACGACAACGGGCTGTCATCGAGTGTGGACATGCGTACCATCATACAACAACTGGATACCGGGGCAGCGCAGTCACGCGGGCAGGGCAGTCACGCGGGCAGGGCAGTCACGCGGGCAGGGCAGTCACGCGGGCAGGGCAGTCACGCGGGCAGGGCAGTCACGCGGGCAGGGCAGTCACGCGGGCAGGGCAGTTACGCGGACAGGTCAGTTACGCGGGCAGGGCAGTCACGCAGACACCGCAGTCACGGACAACACAGTCACGAATAGCGCAGCGGCGGACAGTTCTGTCACGTATCGGTCACAATGTGCTTTCACGCTGTGCAGTCATGCTGCGCGGTCACAATAGATATAATACAATAGAGACCAGTTAGTTAACGTTCACAGGATGTGCCCCAAGAAGGATTTGCCACCAGAGCAGGTTCACATTTCATGTCTTGATTGCTGGCTCCAAGAAGGGTGTAACAGTATACTTCTGCTTATGCAAGAAACGAAGTGTTCCCTAGTATGAATGAGAGGAACAAGATCCTGACATGATGGGAGTTGAGCAGAAAACTTACAGAAAGGTACCATAACCTAATTAATTGGAATGAATAGGATCCTGGTCACAGGCAGTGCTAGAGTATGGTGAGGAATGAAAGGTGGAATCAAATGTTTTAACAAGGTAGACATTATTATTGCTTTATTCCTTAAGAGAATTGAAGGGAAACTACCACAACATTTTTGAGATGACAGCAACTGCATTTTCAAGTTTTCTTTGAAAATCAAGGAGGATAAGTTACAAAATTATGTATGCAGAATTGCATAGCATAAATCTTGATCTATCATCATCAAAATCAATATTTGAAATTAATCCTAAATTGCACTACTAGGTGAAGCACAGGGTTGCACCTGCAAAATAACCACAATGCCCACTTCAACTATAATATCTAGAACAATAACAGCAGCAAGTCCTAGATAGTCTCAGTAACAATGCAAGACAATAGTGCTATTTTTGATTAAAATATCATTACAATAACTACATAACTTCTGGAGATGTAGGTCAACAAACACTGGAAAGTTACTGCAAATAAAACAACTGTAACTGTAATATGGCATAGCTAATAGCTAAATACTGAATAGCATTGACATATCATAGGCAGTAAGTAACCAGACTGATTCTAGTTGCTCTAATGCGGTTGATGCACAAAATAGTTGCCTATCTAGCTAGCTGCTTGTTGAAATTGAACAGCATAATTGCCATTAGTCTTTCATTTGCTTGACAAATTAACACCTAAACAATTCAAACATGGTGCCAGTTGACAAGAAGCTACAATAAGAAACCTTGTCAATAAAAAAATGGTGATCAATTTTCAATAAGCACTCACCATGGAAACAACAACATTGCAATATGGTATAGCTAGCCAACGCGTTAGCTACTGGTTATATTGAAAAGAAGTCATCATAAATAAGGGCAAATTCAATTAGCCTATGTGACAAATTAGCTTCCCATTGTAACACAAGATTACTCTAAAATAGTTGTAAATTAAAAATCTATCAGCTACAAGATAGCATCTAGTTTTTGCCTTTGCTACTGAATATGCTTGATGTAGCTAATAAGCAATTGTAATATAGGTACTAAGGGTTTCATAAAAACTTACATAAGATGCAAAGTTAACAGCTATCTGAGCTTCTTTAAATATTTCCATGATGAGTCAAGACAAATGTTGACTGTAGGCTATAGGCTACCAGTGGTTCAGCTAGAAGACAAGTGCAGAGTGGAATGATGCTTCTTGAAGTTAAGGTGCCACAATCTGAAACGGAATGAGCAACATTATTACAGAGAAAAGTGCAACAGCAGGCTCTGAGACAGAATTTCTAATTGTTTTTTTCATTTGTGATTAAAATGGACTTCCAGTCATTTGCATACGTTTAAGACCACCTGGGGTATTTTCTTATTTTTTAGTAGAAATGGAAGGTATTTCAAAAATAAAGCAACAGATGACCAGTTTAGTAGGTAGTTTATTGGGGTTCTCCAACATTATGTTTAACACTCCTGTGGGGCCAGCATACAAATTACTTCCATATGGCAACACTCAACCCAAAGTGCTATACATCATCAGAAAGGATTTATTGCGCTGATCAAGAACCTGAACTCCATTCAGAAGCCTCACAGCTTGTATAGAGACTGTACGCATTTCTGTGAGCTCCAGCTCTTTATGGCAGTCTAACAGGGCACCTGTCTCCATATGGAGGCAGAGCAAAAAGTGTGAACAGGGCAGTGTCCATATGGACACAGAGCAAAAAGTGCAAACAGGGCAGTGTGTCCATATGGACACACTGCTCTGAGAACATTGTGGCTTCACCAAAGATTGTAGCTAAAATATGCATCGCACATGAATTAGTATTTAAACAAAATTATGTAGAATTTGATTGATGAGTAACAATTTTGTCTGCCATGACTTTTCTATATCTAGTAGCTATAATAAAGTCACATTTCATAAATAACTGTGTATGCTAAAAAAAAACGGGCAACCATTTTCACCATAATTTGTAATTCTCATAAATTCATAAACTATGACACCTAGCTGGAGCAAATTTGAAAGAAAAAAACACTGATTTCAGCATATTTCTTTACCCAAAAAGACAATAAAAACCTCAACCATTGAAGGTAGGGGCACAAACTGCGCTAAGCTCAAATTTTGGATAAGTGACTTTTTTAATTTCTTGTTAAAAAACTAAAATAGTTAACTGAAATCCAATTGCACCATTTGATTTACATAAAGACTTGACAATATAAAAACACAATTTTTTGTTACCATACCTATGTGAATGATTGACAGCCATTTCAAAATCACAATTTTTGGAAATCATGCCCCACTGGAGTATTAATAACATTAACAAGCAGAACACTATTTTAGTAACTACTTAGTATTGCTGCCATTGTTTTCTATTATTGCCTGCAGTTGCCATAGTATGCCAGCGATGAGTTCCTGGTAATACTCTTTTGGGAATTCCCTGATCCACACTTCCTTAATAGCCAGCTCTAATGACTTCAAGCTTGATGGCAACTTTTCTTCCACCTTCTGCTTTATAACAAGCCACAACTTATCTATTGGAAATAAATCTGGGCTATTCCTAGGCCACTCAAGGACCTGAATATTCTTCTCGGCCATATAACCTTACACCTGTCCAGACCAGAGGCATGGAGCTCCATTATGCATGAAAGTATTGCATCTGGGGATTGTCATATGTTTTTCTAGCTTCTCTTCAAGTAGTGCCAAGTACCTTTCACTGTTCATTGTAGATTTTTAGGGTAAAAAGTACAGTCCAGCTGTTCATAAGTAGTCTCAACTCTTAAGCCTAGGCAAAAAGATGTATAAATAAATATGACTTCAGATATTTAGTAAGCATTCCTTTATCCCCCACATGGCTATGTCACTATGCAGAAGAGCTGGTATTGGAAAACAATTTACACAACATTGATCTGTGTTTTTATATAGCTAGCTACTTTTTCTACACCTGTTTTGGAAGTATCTCCCCTATGTATCTCACCTTTGCAGCCCCCCATAGCCCTGACAGCCCCACCATCAGGGCAATGCAGGTATGGGAGGCACTTTGGTGCGCCAGCAATCAAAATGACAACACAGCACAAAAACTGCAGTAGAACAATGGTCGGAATGCCGTTAATAGGTCAAGGAAAAATAACACTGAAGTCAGTCATCAATTGAACATAACTAGCAGGAACACAAACAAAAACTCAAAGTCAAATTTCCATTGGGTTCAGCAAAACTCAAACAACACCTCCCCCAACACCTCAGCCAAGGCCCTTGTGAAGCCACATAGGTCATCACACTGAACCACATTAATGGGCAGTGGGTTCCACACCTGTACACAGCTAGAATAAAAGAATCTGTGTTTATAGTCCGTCTGACAGTGAAGAACCACCAGCTTGAAAGAATGCCCACACGTACCAATATCCAAAGATCTCTCAAACAAAGCAGACAAACCTGAATCCAAAGAACAAGGAAAAATCTTCCAACACTTCACCAGATTCAAATGCAACAACCTCCCTTTCACAGAAAACAACTGCAAAGCTCTGAGCGGCTCACCATATTCCACTATTCCACACTACCCAGCCCTTCTATCTCCCTGGTCCACCATCTCTGTATAGACTCCAACAGTCTCAGATCCCTCACTCTTCCTAGGTTAGATACTAGATGTTTCAATAAGCCTGGATAATAATTTGTTAGACTTTATTAACCCTGATACCAACCACTTCAATGTTCTTTACACTGATTTAAATACTGAAAGGATGAATGAATATTATAAAGTAGATACTTATAACATAAAACTGCAGTACTAAAAATACCAGGACAAACTTTTCTTTGTTACAACAGAACATCAGATCACTATCACCTAAAAGTGACTTTTTTCACTAATTTTTCCAATCAATTAATTGTAAATTTGATGTTATCAGCTTCACAGAAAGCTGGCTCACAGAAGACACAAAATAATTGATTCATTTTAAAAACTATAACTTTTTTCACTCATTCAGAACTGATGGTAGACACAGAGAAGCAATCAGCACCTATATTTTGAATAAATATACCTCTAAAATTAAATACTATTGTACTGTCAGTATGAAATACATCGAAACATTTTTAGTTGAAATTAAACTGAAAAATATATGTTTGATTATAGCAACAGATTACAAAACAACATTTGCTAACCCTAATCTATTCATCAACAAATTAGGTGAATTTATCCTATCATGTGACAATACAAAGACTGATCATTTTATTCTATGCTGAAATTTTAATATAGATATTGGGGGAATCAATCACCCCAATGTAACTCAAGAGGCATGACTCACCTTTTGTTTTTTACCGCACACTTTGAAATTACTCAAAAAGTACACAACCGAGAAACTTTGTATTTAGGGTGTGTATAACTACCATTATGACCATGAAGTACCATTGTTGTGGGCCAGTAACTATACAAAGGATCACCATTGTTTAATTATTTTATCTGCACTAAAACCCACAAACACAGTGGTCGCAACCATATAGTGGCCCTTTTAGGGATGTAGTACCTTGCACTGTGGCAAAATTTTTCTTCTTTAACTGACCTCAAGTAAACAAGACTGACAAAAATTGTTTTTTTGCTTGTCAGAATTTCAGCAGCACAGACAAAAGAAATGAGAGCTAGAAATACACTGCTACTAATTGTTAATTCCTTATAGATGAATAGGTTGCTGATCCTATATATTAAGTAAATATGGCAACTGCAGGCTTCCAGCTAGCCTTCTTAATTTAGTGCATGATGTATTCACTTGGAAATATAAACTAATATATTGTCTTAGGAATAATTAATGCCTGATTCTTGCAGGGCTTGAAAGATATGAAAATTATAATTGATGCTTTTACACTTGCTCCACTTTACTGCTTGTGCTTCTGCATAGGATTTAGGATCAATCTGTTGGCTGACATTGATTCTGTAGCCTTGCTTCACTCAAATATACTGAATGGACTAACTATTCAAATCTCTTTGAAAGTTTGTCTGTCTTTCCCTCTCAACCTTTTGGTTGGTCAAGCTTGTCGAGCCTTTATGGTACAATTATATTCTCCCAAACTGTATATATGTGTATATATATTGCCTGCTTGGCAGATGAGTATTTGGGTAGCTATTTACTTCAATCAAATAATATTGTCATTTTGCTTGTGATACTTTCTCAAATGCGTATTCTAGTATTTTCAGATGTTTACTTTATAACTATTTAACTCATACAGCTAGATTTCTCTTCTACACTAATAGATCACCAGTCTCCCTCTTCACCAATAGATCTACTGAAGAATAGTTATACATACTGCACTCGTTTGGTACCCAGTACTACTAGTATCAACAGGTTCGACTACTGAAAGCTTTACCAAAAACGGTGGGTACCCAGGACCCTACCTAATAGATAAACTTAGCAGGTAACCACTCCAAGCTTCACCAAGTGTTGCTGACTCGGGTGGCTCCACTGGGAATGTCTACAGGAAGTCCAAACGTCCCAACAAACAACTACAACTATAAACAGAATTCCTCTAGATATACTACTAGCAGATAATGAATAAAAGGACATGAACTATAATGGAAACCATCAAAGTCCTCAACTACTAAGGTGATCTATTGATCCCTCTAGATGATTGGACTTGAAAGTCTGCTCCAGATTTGTAAGGGGACAACTACTCGGTGACCAGCAGTCAACCAACTTAGACAAAACACTGGGAGGTGTCTCAGCTGTACTCAAGACACTAATATACCCTTTGACTAGAACAACTTAGCCAATGAACCTAGTCCCCATTGCTAAGTTGAACCTCAGTCAGCCAATAATCAGGATGGGTAATAGCTAAAGGGATATTGGATACGGGGATCCACTGATAATAGATTAGGACTCAGGGTAACTACCAATTGGTGATTAGCTGCATATCGAGCTGATAGGTTTGCTCATAACCCTTATGGATTTTATGGTTGAATGAAGTGGACACAGTTTAATCAAGTATACTTTAAGGTCTAATCCTAATTGAAATATATTGATAGTGTAAACTCCAATCACAGCACTGATGATGATGCAATTCATCAAATTACTGGCTATACTAAGGAATGCATTTCATGAAAGAAATTGTGCAGTTTCACAGGAAAAAAAAATAGGGCTATAATTTTGGAATAAACTTACATAATATGATTCTTGATTTAATGACCATTATGAATTAAATTATGCACCGAGTAAGTTTTTGAGCAAATAACTAATCACTGCATTGACAGAACCATACAAACAAACTATCTTGATAATGCTTTGATGGTTATGCCAACAAATGAATATTTTTAGCTACGATTATACCCAGCTGTTTCTGGGACAAGATAAAAGATTACTATGTCACCAAACAAAGATAACTTGACACTGACACAGATCACACACGAATCACTATGATGAAAAGATTAATATGCTTGGGTAACTCTTAGGATAGCTTAGCTCAGTCACCCAGTATAACGCAACTGGCAAATGCAGTCTGTCCTTAAGTTGACTTCATTCACATATATATACATAAATATACATA